>VUQS01012838.1:8433-34800 GCA_015108495.1 Heterochromis multidens
CCCCCCCCCCCCCCCCCTAAGTTTTTTTTTTTTTTTTTTTTGTCCCTACCACTACACATTGTTGTCAGCACTGAACACAATAGAATTACAGCCAACAGCTCTTTTATCTTACCCTGCTTAATAATGCTGCTGTGTTTTTTTCTCTTCTGCCTCTATGATAAATCATAATACAAAAGAAACAGAAGCTTTTTGAATCTATTTTTACTGCAGCTCCTGCATGTGCACTTCTTGCTTTAAAATGCCAAGCTTTATATGATTTTTGCCTTTAATGCAGAATTAAGAATAACAGAGGCCAGTTTACTAATTTGAAATTGTTTCTTCTGCAGTTGAGTAACAGTTGAAGTTTAGAAGCTTGACAATCAATGTTGGACCTATGCACCTTCTAACTAAGAATATATTTATTCAAAATTTAATGTCAGTACAGAACCATCAGTCACGACACCCTCAGCATCAGAGTTTCAAGAGGAGGAAGTGGGCAGGTTCACCACAGCCTCAGCATCAGCATTTCAAGAGGAGGAAGTGGGAGGGTTCACCACAGGAAGTGAAGATAACTGGGGGTCAAACAAAGTCCCTGCAGCGATGGACCCAGTAGTGACACAGCCCGGCCTTGGCATCACCAAAACCACAATCACCACCATCACGCAGACTGGAGGGGACTGGAGCACTGGCCTGTTTGATGTCTGCAGAGACAAGATGACATGTAATGTAAACACACAGCCAGATACTGTATTCCTATGTAAGCCCAGGTCTCTCACACACAAGACAGTAAGCAAATTTAACATTTGGTTTTAACCCTCAATAATTTTAATACAATTTTGATTATTTTACAAGCATAACAATCATAAAAATCATAAAAAATTATTGGTCCAAATTATTATGCAGAATGCAGTTTGGAAACATTTAACAGGCCATAACAAGTTCTTTTGAACTTTAACTTTTTGAACTGTAAGGCCATCCTTGGTTGCTTTGGTAATAAAAGCAGAAAATAAAGGTCTGATCAACATAATTCCCAGTCCTCTGTCCCACTGCAATAAACATACTCTCTACATTAATTTAATTTGAGGATGCTTTCTTGAGGTATACTGTTGACCTTTAAGTTGGACAGAGGTCTGGGAATTATGGTGACCAGGCCTCTATTTTCTGCCTTTATTCCCATAGCAACCAATGAGCTTTATGCAGCATGGACTGGTGCATTGCCCTGCATGAAAACAATTTTATATATTTTTTATACCATGGCAGAAAATAGTCTATAATATATAAAATTTCTGGCAGAGGTCACATTGACACCCTCAGAGAACCTAAGGGGCTTTACCATTTCACGTTGCATTATTCCAGCTCAGATCATCACTCAGGCCCCTTCTTGCTGACGGTGCAGTCTTGTTGGAATCCAGAGCTATCCAAAGCTCCATTCATCTAAACCATCAGGTGTAGCATAGCACACAGTTCATATATGAAAAAAAAAACTGTTTGAAATTTAGTCTTCATGTATTTTTGAGCCAAGTGCAAAAAATCTGAAACAGCAGTTTCAGATATCCATTCACTGCCTTTTTTTCCAGTGGTGCTTTTAATACTATATTATATTGATATATTGAGATATAATTAATACTATACTATATTAATACTATTTAATAATATATTACATTAATACTATCGAATACTACCCATTTATTTTATAGTTCAGTAGTGTCAATTTTGACAAAGTTTTAATAACTCTCATCTCTTGCAAAACAATGTAGTATTTAAAGGATTTTATCTTAAGAGTTTTTATTGTATGAGAACTGTGACTTGTTTGACACATCTGCTTAATGTAGCTTTCCTTTTAATTAAGATTATGTAAAAAACTAATGAACAACCCTGTCTGGGATTTATACCAGATTTCTAGGTTTGAAAGGGTATGGAAGTAAGAAACCCACTAAAAACTGTTACTGCCACACTAAAAGCTGTTAATCTTTCTAAAATGCTAAATATTTTTGAACACATTTTGATTTTCACTTGATATTTCTACAAAATGAAGAGCCAATACACCATCAGTGTAAATAAATCTACTTCTGGATATGACAGAAAAATTTAAAAAGGATTTTGTGTGTCATAATTAAACACTGGTGCACCCACACGATGTGCTACTTTGTGCTCGCAGGTATTCTCGGGGCTCTTGTGCCGTGCTGTTTAGACCTGACTTTAGCTCACCAGTACGGGGAGTGTCTGTGCATGCCTCTCCTACCAGGATCCACTTTTGCCATACGAGTTGGAATCAGAGAGCGCTACAAGATACGGGTGAGTGTGTGTATGTGTGTGCAGATATACAGTATGTTGTACTGTTGTGAGAGCGTCCACAGAGAAAGGCAGATTTTTCAAAATGGACCCTGTTCATAACACCATAACATTTCCAATGAAATAAAACCTATTAAAAACAAAACACAAGGGCACTCAGGTTTTAGCACTGTGATGTCTAAGCCAGTTTTAAAACTTCATAGTAAATGGAAAACCAACCCTTGTCCTACTTCTTTCTAAATGGTTAGTGGTTAAATAGTCATTTTAGTTGTGTAAATGAATTTCTGCGTATTGTATTTTTCATCTTATCATATACATATTCCCATCCCTGCTCTGCACATGCTCCTGCTGCACTGTTGTGTCTGCATGTGTGCTTCTTCTATATGTGTTTGCGTGTATGCATGCACCCATCTGTCCTGCATGCTTATCCACAGGGAAGTGTGTGTGAGGACTGGACTACAGTGTATTGCTGTTACCCTCTGGCTGTATGTCAGATGATAAGAGAAATGAAGCGGAGGATGAAGACTCAGACATATCATGTGTCTACTACACTCGAATGCTCCTGAAGAAACTCTAGGCAGTAAATGAGGCCTGTCTTTTTTTTTTTTTTTTGTGAATGCATCAAAAATGTGTGAGGACCAGCAGAGATTACTGGTATAAACAGAAAGATGAATCATTACTCCAAGGTTTGGCTTCTTCGATAATAATAATAATATTTTAAAAAGCCTGTGATACAAATATTTAAAGGTGATTTTAAAGCGCAAACTTAAAATAATGGCATAAACTGTGTGAAATGTACAGCTATAAGATGTGAACAAACAGGTATGACTTTCTTGACTTTGTTCAATTGCAAATATCTACAATCACATAGTTAGTTCAATCAAAAATCATTAAAAGCCATTAAATCTGGTTTAATGCATGTACAATATTGCTGAACAGTTTTCTGATTAATTATATTTGAGAGATCAGTTCAACCATTTTTTACTGCAGCATTAAATTCCGGCACATTTAATTCCATCCATCCATCCATTCTCTTCCATCCATCCATCCATCCATTCTCTTCCACTTATCCAATTAAGGGTCGCAGGGGTGCTGGAGCCTATCCCAGCTCCCATAGGGCGAGAGGTGGGGTGCACCCTGGACAGGTTGCAGTCTGTTGCAGGGCCAACACAGAGAGACAGACAATCATTCACACTCATGGGCAATTTAGAATCACCAATTAACCTAACCCCACTAACTGCATGTCTCTGGACTGTGGAAGGAAGCCGGAGTTCCTGGAGAGAAGCCACGCAAACATGGGGAGAACATGCAAACTCCACACAGAAAGGCCCCGGCCAGATGGGGGCAGCACGGTGGTGCGGTGGTTAGCACTGTTGCCTAACAACAAGAAGGTCCTGGGTTTGACATTTAATTCCAACTTATTTAAAATCTTGGCCTGGGTTAACTTCTGTGACTGCCCCAGTTTGACTGAGGCCATTAGAACTATGTGTAATTTAACACAATAAAAATGTAGAAAGACTCAAGTTAGTTTAACTTATTAAAATGCTCATTACCTACAGCAATGCAGCTGCTATTCTTTCTGAGGTGCACAAAAAAAACTTTACATTGTGACAATGTGTCACAACAACTTACACATAGACATATCAACAAAACAATAAGTAGAACACACACAGAGACAAGATAAGCTACTCACAATAAAAAACAAAGTCCTGTGATTTCATTTAGAACTTACCTAGTATTGGGTAAGCTTTGTGACAATACAACACATCATATCATAACAAACTAAAACACACACATTCATCTCAATAAAATTGAGTATATTCCTTCTCTGTTCAAAATCCTTGGTCAAAATATACAGTTTTATTTTATTTTTTTTTTATAATGAAATTTTACTATTTACTTGTGTTACCTGTCTTGGTACTAAGTTCTAATCCTGCACTGACTGATTGATTGAATTTGTTCTTGTTTTTGATAATGTAGCATTTCCTCCTGTGGCCTGTCTGTTAGTATATAATCATGTTTGTCTAAACTGAAAGATAATTGTATACAAAATTAATTTTTACATTTAACCAGCCTAAACTTTTAAGCATAGTTCCAGTGGTTGTTCTATTCAAAACAAAGCTCAATATGGTCTGCTATGTTTTGTACCTTTTGCAATTTTTTGATGTAGTTCTAAACCTTATTGCTGGGCAATAATCAAGATGAAAGCACAGACGCCATATAAAAGATGGGTTTGAACATGAAGTCACCCACTGGTAAGTGCAGTAATATTGTGAAGCCTCAAATTGAGTGTTTTTTTGCTTTTACTGTCCTGGTGTTTTGAAACTGGATGTGATTGGTGGTCGATAAGTAAGTAAAATGTATTTATATAGCACAAGTCACAGTATAACATAAAAAAGATGAAAAGGCATTATATAGAGTATATATCAACAATTAGTGCAGTTTAAATAGAACTAAATTAAAGCAAGCTTGCACAGGTGTGTCTCAAACTTCTTTTTAAAGTTATCAACAGTGTCTACTGATCTTAAGTCCAGTGGGAGTGAGTTCTACAATTCAGGTGCCACAACTTCAAAAGCGCAATCTCCTTTGGTCCTTAGCCTCAGACACCCGTTACATATGGATGTAAAAGCTCACTAATATTGATAGGTGTCTGACCATGAAGAGTTGTGAAAGTGGTCAAAGTCTTGAACTGAGCCCTAAACTTTATGAGGAGCCAGAGTAAAGAGGACAGAACTGGTGTCACATGGGACCTTTTAGAGGACCCTATCAGAGGGCAATTTGTAGGTGATCAAGATATAATTTGCTCAGACAAAGGAATAATAAATTTCAATAATAGAGGCGTGATGGAGTGAAAACATGACCATTTCCATATTGTATTGAGACAATGTATTAAAGCTGGGCAATGTTCTGCAGATGATAAAAACAGTATTATACAAGACAACCAACATGTTTATTGAACCTGAACACCTGATCAAATGTAACAACCAGATCCCTGACGGGTGGCAAAACCCAAGATGAGATGGGTCCAGGTTCTCATTCCTAATGGGAACAGAATTATCAAAGGCACAAATAAGAACTTCAGTTTTTTGCATATTTAGTGACAGATAGTGTCAAGTCTCAGCTGTGTGGCAGGCAGGAAAGGCATAAAACTCAGAACAGCTTTATTGTTGAAACCTTGCAAAACACAAACTTTAACAAAATACCAGGAAGTAGCAAACTGGCAAACAGAAGCTTACAAGCAAACATGACGGAGAACTCACACAGTTTGAGGGAGATTGCGACAAAAAGCAAGGCAGACAAAGACGATATATACACAAGCAGGGGATGGTGAGGGAACAGGTAACAGGTGGGAACAAGGCTGAGACAAATAACAGACTAATGAGACAGAGGAAGCAAAAATAAACACAATGCACACAGGATGAGAGAGTATCAAAATAAGACAGGAAGTGACTGATACTGAGATCAGGACAAAGACACAAGAGGGTCCAAGACCCAGGGACCATGACAACACTTATGCAGAAGAGACACCTTCAAGCCAGACTGAAGTATGCTAAGGACAACCTGGAGAAAGATTATGTACACTGGAAGTGCATCTTGGTCAGATGGCCACAGAGACACTACTTATGTATGAGGAAAGAAGGGAGAGGTGTACAACCCAAAGAACACCATCCCCACAGTGAAACACAGTGGTGGGAGTATTATGCTGCAGGGATGCTTCAGTGCATCTGGAACTGGGAATCTCATCAAGGTAGAAGGAATCATGAAAAAAGGAGGATATGTGAAGATTTTGAAAGAAAACCTCCAGCAGTCAGCATCAAAACTGGGTCTGGGTCATCGCTTTGTCTTTCAACACAACAATGACCCAAAACATACGTCACTCCTGGTGAAGAACTACCTCCAGAAGACCTAAGTAAACATCACTGAGTGGCCTGCACAACGCCCTGACTTGAATCCCACTGAAGATCAAGGTCCATGCCAGAAGAACATCAAATCTGGAGGAGCTTAAGAGATTCACCAAAGAAGAATGGGCTGGGATTGCTCAGGAGACGTATGTGAGACTTGTTGAAAAGTACAACAAGCAACTGCAGGCTGTTATCCAGTAAAAAGGATACACAACTAACTATTAGCATCAGGGGGATAATAATTTTGACTCTGGTAGTTTTTGTGAAATGATTTTGTTCCTGTGTTTAAAGTAAAATAATGTAAGCATCCAAAATATAACTAGGACGTTCGAAAACACTGTTAAAAATTCCTTGCTCTGTTTAACAGCACTAGGAAAATACTTAAAAAAAGAAATTTTCACAGGGGGGCTAATAATTCTGTCCTCATCTGTAGCTTAAATACAGTAGCTGTAAAATAGAATATGCCAAAGCAAAAAAAGCTCAATAACATAAAAAATTACTTAAAAGAAAAAGTGCATATTTAAACATAAAAAAATAAAGGAGCTCTAAGTAAAAATGAAAATGACATACTTTATATTAACAACACTGTAAAAAGCTGAAAAATATAAATGAACTGACTATTAAGTCTAACAAAAAACAAATGACTGAATATAGTAAAACAGAACAAGCACAGATTACATTAATATGGTTCAATATACACAGAGTGTAAAGTGTGAGCAGTGTAAAAAAAAATGTTGAGATTTGTTTATCAATTTATTAATCAAACTACAAATTGATTTATTTACCAATAAGCTTCATAAAAATACACCAGGAGAACAAACTAACATCTAATAAGTGTTTGCCTTTTTCCTGACACACTTCTATGCAGTTTGTGATAACCTGTCACAACTCTATTGTGTATTTCTTCATGCAATCCCTGAGTATCTGGATGATATTGACACTGTGAGTTCTGTGAGGGACAAACTGTCCTTTGCAGGACTCCCTGTTCTTCTTTTTGTTAAAGATGAAGAGTGGTGACAAATTAAAGGGAAAAAAAATGACCATTTCACCACAGCAGTCATCTCAAGGCACAGTTAACATCCCATCTTGCTTTGTGACACACTGCTTCTGAATCTGGATCAAGATGACAAAAGGTGGTTAAATTGTTGGGGCACGGGTGGCAGGAGGTTGGGTCACAAATATTGCTTAACTGGCTCGTGTTTTAAGCACTCTAACGAAAGTGACAAAAAATGTAATGAATGTGATGCTCATAGGATATAAGCAACTCTTTTTTTTTATTCCAGGAAATGAAACTCCTGAGATTAGGAGCTGTTTTTGCCATAGATGGGCCACATTTTTGTTTTGCAGGCCCAAATGCTTGACCTCTACTGTACAGTTAGGGATTCTGGTGGATCTGTTATGCTGTTTGAGGGGGCCATTTTGCTGACATGGTTTGGATCCACTTGTCCCCTTAGAAGGAGGGAACACTGCAAATCAATACATGGATGTTTTGAGAGATCACCTTATCCTGTGATGCAAATTTTATCCTAATAGGAGTGTTCCCTTCTAGGATAACAATGCCTCCATCCATGGAGACCAAGACTCACCGAATGGTTTGATAAGGATAAAAATAATCAGTCACCAGATCACAGAGTGAGGTGTTAGACAGCAATAGCCATCACTATCATAATCAAAACACTGAATAAGAAAATATCTTTTGGAGGGCTGGTGTTCCATCTTAGAGACTTAGAGAAGCAGTTCCATAGTGCATTGAAGCTGTTATGGTCACATTTTTAAAAAAAAATATTCCCTCACTATTTAATTTAGGTCATTTAATTTTTTTTTAAATAAAATAAAAAATAAAAATGTGTAACTCCAGATTTTCAGGGACCCTGTGTGACACAAAATAACATGCTTGCCAGTCATGGCGAATACAGTGACGGCAGTGGCATCACCCAGTGATACACCTCCTGAACTCCCGCTTACTCTTTGATTCAGGATGTTTCCTCTGACGTCAACTTGGTGTAAAAGGTCTTTTTTTGGGAGACAAACTCATTAAGATAATGTTAATTCTTGAGTAAGGTGTTGGTGTAACCAGGGTGATTCCCTATAAGTCAATGAGGGTCATAAATCCATCCAAATGTTGCCGCTATTGTTGTGAAGTGCATGGGAGTCAGACAAAAAAGGTCACCTCAGATGTGAACTAATAGATTTGGACAGTTCACAGAAATGGAGAAAAAAACAAACAAAAGAGAAGCATGCAAAATTGAGAATGTGGCGAGAAGTTCTGAACTGAAAATGAAAAAGCTTGGGAACCTGTTGTTTTGGATCAGGAAACAAGACCCTCTGCATAGTCCTGCTGCCATCATTTTATTATACTAAGTAACAGTATAATGGGAATTCTGTACCAGTTAGAAAAATTGCAGTTGTTATAGTCACATAGATAAAATGTCTCCAGGCACAAAATCCCTATGCATAAAAGCAATTCATGGATTTACAATATACCAACAATACAGGCATTCTTACAAAGGTTTGTGCATGTAAAATAGGTGTGTGGGTATTTGGGGTCAAAGGCATTTATTTGCTCTCACATGACAGAAGTGAAAGCCTGGAGTTCAGAGGAGGTGTTGTCATTCCTGTTCTGCCCCTCCACAAGCTAGAGGTATGACATCAACAGCAATAATGAAGGCAGCTTGTCAATGGCAGGACCCCGAGGATATAAAAGGAACTTGGGGAGTCCTGTGCTAATCATAACTGATAGGACCACCAAACCAGGCTGACTCACTTTATGAAAGAGGTAAGTTCATCTTGGGCTATCTTGTTCAGCTAGAGGCAAAGGGGAGGCCCAATATGCCTAAAATCTAATTGAGGTTATTACTTATGCAAGTTTGATTATAAGGTTTTAATGTTTATATATTAATATTTATTAAGGTAGTCTTTCAAGGTAGCCTAAATTTAAAAAAATGAATTGATGACATCCTCACAGTTAAGGCTAAAGGTCAGACATTTTAAATTTCAGACTGGAAAAATGGACTACAAGATTCTACTCATTTCACTTTGCCTTTTACACCTCTCCATTCACTGTCAAGGACGCCCACTAAGGTATTCCCCACAGATCAATTAAGATTATCTTCATCATAAGTTCATCACTATTAGATCCTGTTCTTTTCACAATGCCAAATTAGCAGTATCATATATCTGCACACAGAAAAAGGACAGTGAGTGAGGTCCAGTTCATGCACAACCTCGGAGAGCACAAGCAGGTGCAGGAGCGCCGGGAGTGGCTGCAGATGAGGCTCCGGGGTATCCACACCGCAGGGGCCCGGGACAGCAGCGGGGAGACGGCGGGCCGGAGGAGGAGGAGGCGGCCGCTGCGATTCGAGGAGCTGGACGAGCTGAGCGACCTGACGTCGGAGGAGATCCAGCACGCTTTGAAAGTTTTGGAAGATCTCCTCAAGTCAGAATGAGTTTAGATCATTATTATTATTATTATTATTATTATTATTATTATTATTATTATTTGACAGCAGCAACATTTCCAGCATCCTTTTGAGGGAACAAAATTTGAGGCTACTTTGTAGATTTCTGTTTGTGTCCGTCTTTTATAAGTGTTAGCCTGCCTTTATTACCAGTGTACATTTTTACTTTATTTATTTAGGCTGATTCTATTTATGAAACTGATATTTATGTCTGGATGAGGCAAAGCTTCCCTGTTGTGCATGCACTTTTATGTGACACGTGGTGTTGTAGACCACTCATACAAACGACTTCTACAGCCTGAAGGAGATAAGGAATTGGACCAACTATGTCTGTCTTTAATTTCATATAATTTTCATGTATAGATTAATTTATATGATTGCATTGCAGGTTTACTTTACGGATTTTGACTGCAAAGCCAAAACGGATCTAGGCTGCAGTGCACTTCAAGAACATAAAAATATAGTTTAAATGTTTGTTTTGTTTTTATTATGTGTTTTAGTAAGAAGTATGAAACTATTTGGAATAAATGGAGTAAAATTATTTGAATGTTATTGTTGTAATTTGTAATGTGTGCATACATGCCTGGAGTGCTTGTCAGCACGCTGGTGCACGCTGAACGGTTTTCTCGCGATATTTTCACGTGAACTCCGCTCAGCCAAACCAAAACAAATGAGTCCTCAAGCTAGTAGTAGTTTGTGTAGGGGGGGGTATTTCTTATAAAAACGTTTGTCTTTTTGCCTCCTACATCTTCGGTTGAGGGTTCAGCGGGCTATTTCAACAACTGGCCATAACGACAAGACGGAATGTAACGCAAAGAGGTAACGGACAGCTGCTTTAAACTGCTTTTTTGTGGCAGCAGTTAGCTCATAGTAGCAGCCTGGAGATGCTGTAAGCGCTAATTTAATAGGCTAACCAAAACAGTCTAAAATCGACCTCGACTGATTTCTTATAGTTTTATTAGGTTATAAAACTTAGCTAACGTTAACCAAGTTAATTTGGTGTTAAACTAATATAACATCCTTAGCTTTCTGCTATACTTTGTATTTAATGTAGTTGTCCTGGTATCAGAGCTCTGCAGTGGGAGGCTGTTGAAGCTGCTGTAAAATAAGACGCTGATTTGATAATTCACCATTATGTGATAGGAAAGCAGGGTACATTACAGTCCAGATGGACAGACAGGTGATGTGATGGTTAATCCCTGTGTGAGTGAGCTGAATATCTAGTGACTGTTATTTTTGAAAGAGTTTGATTGCTCCACTCCATCTGGATCCATAAATGTATTAGTGAGTTTGGAGTTGACCTTTGCAAAAATAGTTCATTTTCCTGTAGATGAGGAGGCGGCAGTGCAAGTCTGTCTATATTGATTTTACTGTTGTCCAGATCTTTACAGAATGCAGTCTTATCAGTGCCTGATAGTGAGAGTTATTACAAGTACGTTTTAAGTCCTGGAGGTCAATGGACTATGTGTTGTTGGGGTTAGCGGCAGAATAGGATGCTAAGGACAGGGTGAGATTGAAGAAGAAAGAAGAGCCTTGTATATACTGTTTCTCTTGCAGGCTTAAACCTTTAAGGACTAGCTATATACACTGCTCCAAAATATTAAGGGAACACTCGATCATCACAGCATAACACAAAGTTAGTTACACTTCACGGATCTCAATCTGTCCAGTTAGGAAGCATAAACCATTGCAAATCCATTTCACCTGCGTTGGTGCAGATAAAAGTGACAACAGGTAAACTGGAGAAGCAATAACAAGACAGCCCCTAAAAAAGGAATGGCCACGGACTGTTGCTCTCTCCTTATTCCTCCTTACTGATTTTTTTTTCTAGTTTTGCTTTTTGCTGGTGTCCTTGTCAATACTGGGACCATGAGACAATGCCCGTGCATGCTCCTGATGAGATGGTGGATGGTGTCCTTGGTCTGGGATGAGAGGTCTATATATAGTACACAAAAATTCAACACAGTTTAGTCAGAAAGACTCCTGGGTTAGGTTTACAAAAAGATCATGGTTTTGGTTAAAATACAAAGGTTTGACACTTATTTTAAAGCTCTGCTTTCTTGGTTGCCAGAGTGACGTGTTCACGCTGAAGTGTCTGGACAACATATCTGCTGCACTCATGAAAAAACGTGAGATTTCATGTCCGCGAACATGAACAAATAGATTTCTTTTTTGTTATTGTTTGATTTTAGGTAGTGCTGCTGCACTCAGAGCTGGCAAGCCCATCTACAAAATATTTGACGTTTTGACATTTAGTCTGTTAGCCTACATACACTCGCTGCCTACTTCATTAGGTACACCTTGCTAGTACTGAGTTGGACCCCCTTTTGTCTTCAGAATGGCCTTAATTCTTCGTGCCACAGGTTCAACAAAGTGCTGGAAACATTGCTCTGAGATTTTGGTCCATATTGTCATATCACACAGTTGCTGAAGATTTGCCAGCTGTGCATCCATGACTGTGGAGGCCATCTGAGTACACTGAACGCACTGTCACATTCAAGAAACCAGTTTGAGATAATTTGAGCCGTGTGACATGGTGCATTATCCTGCTGGAAGCAGCCATCAGAAGATGGGTACACTGGTCATAAAGGGATGGACATGGTCAGCAACAATACTCTAGGCTGTGGCATTTTAACCAGGCTCAGGTGGTTCTAAGGGACCCAAAGTGTGCCAAGAAACTATCCCCCACATGATTATACCACTACCACCAGCAGCCTTAACTGTTGATACAAGGCAGGTTGGATCCATGCTTTCATGTTGTTTATGCCAAATTCTGACCCTACCATCCAAATGTTGCAGCAGAAATTGAGATTTATCAGACCAAGCGATGATTTTCTAAGCTTCTGTTGTCCAGTTTTGGTGCGCCTGTGAAAATTGTAGCCTCAGTTTCCTGTTCTTAGCAGACAGGAGTGGCACCCGATGTTGTCCTCTGCTGCTGTAGCCCATCTGCTTCAAGGTTTGACGTGTTGTGCCTTCAGAGATGCTCTTCTGCGTACTTTTTTTTGTAACAAGTGGTTACTGAGGTACTGAGTTACTTTTGCCTTCCTATCAGCTTGAAGCAGTCTGGCCTTTCTCCTCTAACCTCTGGCATCAACAAGGCATTTTTCACCCGGAAAACTCCTGCTCACTGGATATTTTCTTATTTTCAGACTATTCTCTGTAAACCCTTGAGATGTTTGTGTGGGAAAATCCCAGTAGATCAACAATACTCAGACCAGCTCATCTGGCACCAACAACCATGTCACGTTCAAAGTCACTTAACCAAAATAATCTGACCACAGTGTTATGAATATTTAAAAAGGCTATACATGACTGTTTATAAGTTGCTGAAAGTTGGTGTTCAAGTAGAGAATTTAGCATTTGCAATATGCAACAATTAATTAGGAGTGATGCTTTTGACATATTACAACTGAAGATAGAAGTAGGTTGTGTTGAATTTATTGATAATAACAGTTAGTGCCCATAAAATGTATGATTTAAAACATTAAAAAACCTTTATGTATAAAACGTGGTAGTAATTACAACACTAGCTTCACTTCTTAGAGATCCTATCCTCTCGAAAGGGATTTTTAACCCATTTACGAGGCACAGTAAACAAGTTTCTCCTACAGGAAATATATCAGGCAAGAAATTGAGATGTAAGAGGGGGAAAATAAATAAATAAATAAACAAAATACAATACTATCTAGTTATAAAACGCCTGGGGACTAAACTTACAAAATTAAGCAACAAAGCAAGGAGATAAAACATATTACATTCAGATATAAGTCCAAGGTTTCTGTTTTTCAGCAGTTCGGCATTCAGCACAGTGATGGGATTTGATGACAATATTGTTATCCAGGTGTTCGTCCTGTTTGTTCTTCAAAGTCACTCCAAACTGGATGTTGTGGAAGGAAAAGAAATGTGTATTTATGGATTTGGATCTCAGCCAGTCATGCAAGGCTTTCCATACTTTCTGGATCATATCAATGTAAAGTATAAAAGAGGTGCTCTGTTGTCTCTACATTTTATCTCCATCAAATTAAAATTTAGATCCTATGAAATCACTTGAAGAATAAATTTCATTTACAGTTGTTTTTTTTTTTATTAAATATATATTTGTGACGAATGGGAAATTGGAGGATTTCCGTCCTAATAGATTATATCTCAATTTTAAAAATACTTTTTAAGATTCAGTGACCTTCTTGATAAGCCAGGGTAGATTGTGTTTACTATCTAATGCCACAGAAATGTATCACCGTATTTTTTTATGGAAAGAAAGCACTATTAAAAACCTGGAGCACTGCGAATGGGCAACTTACGAGGAGCACGTGAAGGCAGCACCGCTCTGATTCAGCGAAGCACGCGGCCATTCACAGTTTAAGGTCCCTCCGGTGACTCTGAATGACTAGCCCGAGCGCGTCTTCCCCCCTCGGCTTCTAGACACGTTAAAAGCTTTTGGGTCAAAGCGGTGGATTTTTATTTTTTTCCAGCGAGTTAAAGTCTGGCTTGAGTGTGTGCGTGTGAAACGATGCTGATGAAGTTGGAAAGTAATGAGCGAGGATGCTGAAGCTGCCGGCAAGCCCGCTTTGTTCGGAGGAGCGCAAGGCTTTTGTGCCGCTGTCATCCCGCAGCTCGTCCCCTGCTGCTTTGTCTTCACTTGGCCCTCTGATACCGAGCGGTAGGTGCACGTCGGCTTTCACAGCACCGTGGCTTTTCAGCTCTGTCATTGTGTTACATGTGTTAGTGCTCTGCTCTCGGTATGCTTCACTGTAATAAAAAGAATTATAATAGTAGTCTAAAAGGAAAAGCAGTGACAGGAGTATTATCCTTGATGGGACTCTCTAGTACTCAGGGAGTGTTTGATGATGTGATATTAATGGTAGTCTCACATACACTCATCCCCGACAATGGATGACATTCATATTCTTGTTATAAATGGTAATTCCCCTTTTTATACCTTAAATTCCTTGTCCTTTTGCTGGATTTTTGCACAGAGCAGCTTCCGTGCTTTCGCCCATCAGCAGTGTCAGCAGCCCCTAAATAATAGATTGGACCCTCACCACTTGGGGCTCTCACCTCATGCTTTTAATAGACTGCCAGGACGCCATGCATCTTTTCCTGCCTTACTGTGTCTTAGATGGGTTGGTGACTTGTTTTGGACACATTAAACCTACACACACAGAACCAAATTACCTCTTATTATGGTAGGAAAGGGAGGAGGGATGCCCAGTAACAGGAAATTAGACAAGTGAAATGTTAGCCCCTCTCTGTCTGACATCGTGGCTTCTGTAGACTTGCATTGCCATGTGAAAGATGAGAGGATCTGCCTGCCCTGAGTGAAATATTGCCTTCTCAGTTCCTTTGTTCCCTCCACTCTGCTAGTGTGGCTACTGGCTGGCAGCCTGTTTGGCTGCAAGACTTGCTTTTATTCTTATTTTCCCATTTCGGCCAAGCATTAGAATCCCATTGGAGATTCATGCTGTGTCAGGCACTAGTGTAAATACATATATTACATAATCAGCCATGTCTTGCCAGAACTCTTAACTGTGGTGGTTTTGAAAAGGACACTTTATTATTAATGACAGTCTCATCAGTCTAGGTATGGTGTGTTGGATAACAGGCCAGGCTGCTGCTCTATCTATGATTAATGTTGTTTTTCACATTTTAGCAATGGCCACTGTTTGTTATGCATGTTCTGTCATACAGTTCACCTGAAGACACTGAACCTGAAGCAGACGATTGTGTACGTGTGCACGTTTCTCCCTTTGCTCAGCTACTATGGTGACCCTTCTCTTCAAGGACAGTGGCAGAGTCTGCAGCTCTGTATTGAAACAGAAATTATTTCTTTTTTTATGTTTCCTCTTTGATGTCTGAGAGGTTATCCACCTTCAGAAGTGAACTACCCGCATGTGCACTGTTTTTCTTTATATTTTTATTTTAGACTCGCTAAATTTTTTGAAAAATTGTGTACAAGATTTAAGCTTTTTGCATCACAAGACAGATGGGGTGCCGTCAAGCAAAATGAATAAGTGACCTTGACTCGCCATAGAGGGAATTCAAGGTGATGCACTCATGGATAATTTTTTTATTATCAGTTTGCTGGTCTTCCGACATTATGATCAACCCAGCCAGACTGTTTAACCAATTAACCACTCAATCAGTCTGTCAGCCAGTCCGACCAGCAGCAGTAAGCTGGCTGTCCGGACGGGCATGCTGAGATCTCAGCCAGTATCCGGGGAGACTTTTCTAATGACCAGCCTTCGAGGCTCTGCCAAAACATGCAAAACCTGTTTAGTGGGCATGGTGCATGGAAATAAAGACTAAAGTTCAGTCCTGTTCCATTACTGAACAGCTTATTTAACCCTTGGTCTAAAATAAACCCTAACTATTTCAACTTTTGGGCCTTAATATGCTGTAAGTGCCCCTGCTTAGTGTGCTGTTAAAACACACAAAATACTGTTATTATTTTAAAAATCCTAAATATTATGACTTCCAAAGGGTGGCATTATTTGGAGTGTGCAGTCCACAAATCCCTGGTGGCACTCCTGAGTTATAGTTACAGAGTTGCTGTATCTAACAGTCTGGGGTATAAAAAGTACCAAAAAATGCTACAATGCACTTGTTGATTGTAGTTTCCAGTTGAAAGGAAACATGGGAAGTGATATTTAGTTTCACAGCTTCCTAACTTCCAAAAGATGGATTTCTCTCCTGATGCATTTGATGCATTTAGTCAACTGAAAGAGTTCACAAATGCTGGTGGTTATACACAATGACTAAAACCAAGTAAAACATAATTATTGAAGCACACTTCCTCAGAGGTCTTGTGCGCCGTGATGCATGGATTGTTTGTGAGCACTGTTGTATTGTAAAGTAGGGATGGGCGTTAAAATCAAAACTAATATTATACATAAGCGAGTTGATTTAAACCTCGATTATGTTGCCTTCAGGTTCACGTTGAAAAGATTGAACAGAATACATGTTTATCTCACTGTAGAGTTCAGAAATTGGGACCAAACCGTTTAGCTATGTGTGTTGTCATAGTCATGGTTCTGATTCACACTTGATTTTATCTGTCTCAGGTTTTGTGTAGAGTAGAAGGCACTTCTGCTGGACTGTGGCTTTCTGTATGGAAGAAGTCGGTCTGTTTCTTCCATTTTATGTCTCTCTGATGCTATTGCCTCCAATAGATGGTCATCATCATATTTCATAGCGGCTCCTCTCAAGAGACCCAGCTCTCTTCATTACTGAGACCTGGATTTGTTTCTGCCTTATAAGCTCAGTCTTATTGATCAGAGAGCCAGCTACATTGTCGCAGTGGATCCATAATGGGTGCATTCATCAACACATCTAGCAGAAAGTAATCCATCAATCAGAACTATGTAATAATTAGAAATGTTAAATACCAAAACCTTTAGTAGTACAGTATGATCTTTTGTAAAGCAGCTTTTGTAACAGGTGATTTATGTGGCTCCTTTGTTTTTGGAACATCTTACTTTAAATGTGGCAGTCTATATTCACTTGATATTTCAAGCTAAACCTGCCAGTATCCACTTCAATATGACAAGCTAGCCACATTGTTTTTCTTCTCCCAGCTTTAAAACCGAGCTGTTGGTCAGTAATAATCAATTAATCATTTAAGTCATTTTTCAAGTAAAAGTATAAGAGTTTGGTAACTTTTTTTGTACATTGCAGTTAACTGACAACCCTCAGGCTCTGGACTGTTAGTTGGACAAAAGACATTTATGTTTTTTGTCCAACTGAATTTTAGTATTTATTGGGACAAAATGTGGAGAAAAAAACAACATTGCTACATCTGGAAGACTTCTATGTTCACATCTGTTAGATCAGGTTAAAGGGGACCTGTTATGCTAATTTCCAGCTCCTTATTTTGATTTCTCGACTCTACTAGAGTAGCTTTGCATGATTCACAGTTCGAAATAATCTTTATACAGAGCCATGGTGCAGCCCCTCAATTCATCCTCTGAATCAAGCTGTTTTACCTGCTCTCAAATCCACCCTTCCTTTAACTTTCTTGTGATTGGCTGCCCCTCGTAAACAAAAGGTTTTAACTGCAAGTGGGTGGGGCTGTTGTGCAAATCCCCTCTCTGTAACATCACACAGATTCATGAGCAGACTAAACTGTCTGAAATGTTGTTTAGAGCAATCGGAACCTTGTACGTGTAAATATGTTGACCTTTTTGAAACTTTGGCCATGTTTAATCTGAACATCAATATATATGGCAGAAATTAAGTAAAAGTATAATTGCATAATGTCTAAATCTGGTATTTGTCATGGCCTTTAACATAATTAAAGATCTGTTTTTGGTAGTATTTCTTTTTCAGGCTTCAAAAAATGAAAGCCTAAAGACAAAAATGTACGTGAGTTGCTTTTTGCTTGAGTGTGCGTGTCTGTTTCTGCATTTCTCCAGTACATTAATGCATGCAAGAGTTTGTGTGTTTAAGTCCTTTCTGAAATGGAGGGCAGATATTGTAAGAGCTCTCTGAGGACTGCTTGTCTGTCTGTGGAAAAACACTCCAGGAAGCATCGCTCACTTCGAAGCAAGGTGGAGCGGTTGTTACCTATCAGTCAAAAATCTCTAAAAAACCAGCTTGTGGAGCAAATAAACAGTTGAGACAATTTCTCTTTGTTGTTCTGTAGCCCAGTGAGTTCCACTCACTCAGATTGTTTCACATGGATACACTCTCTAATAGATGCTGATGTGGTGTGTGTCTGTAGCTAGAGGCTGAGGTTGGTGGTGCTCATAGTTTGGCGCAGTCATGTTTCTGCAGTACTTAGGGCCTGTTAGGGTTCACACGAGTTGACTGCAGACTTTTCTCGTCCCACAGCTCAGCATGCAAAAAACAACTCTTTTACTCCTCGAGCGATTTCTGCACAACAGTGTGAATGGGACTAGAGAGGATGTGATCTACACACCAAGTAATGTGCCTCACTGCTCCATGAAGTGACGCATCAGTACTTCGAGTTTCTGTGTGATCATTAGTGTCAATCCACTTGGACTTGTTGGGCGCTTTGAATGAGGTTCTAAAATGATACTATAAACATAAAACCTATATGGAGTTGTCTGATTATCTACTCACTGTTCAGCTCCACGAAGAATAAGATGATAAGAAGCTGTCAGATATGAGATGCTTTTCTAGGGCTATGCACGCACTTAACATAAGACTGAATGTGAATTCAATTTAGACATGCGGACTGATCAAGCCTGGTCGGAAAAGTTGCCTGTTCTCTTATGAGGATTAACATTTTAGTCGGATCAAATTATTGAAGATTTGGTGGGATGTTTTGGTTCTTTAAAGCAGTCACTGGATTGACTGTCACTGTGACAAAGCCGTAACATCAAACCTGCATGAGAGCAGGTTTATTCAGTGTAAACAAGAGCAAATTATCCTCTCTCAGCACCCTGTAAAATATTCTCAATGCACATACTCAGTCACTTTTTTCAGATTCTGTCCTCTTCCTATGTGCTTTAAAAAGAAAGAGATCATTAAATGTTTTGCGATCTATTAATTAACACATCGTCATAAAAGTCCAACATACCCATTTAAAAAAATCTGTGTATATTTTAATTTTTGTTCTAATGAATTCAGTTCAATTCAATTCAGTTTTATTTATATAGCTCCAAATCACAACAACAGTCGCCTGAAGTGCTGCTAGTTTCTTTGAATATTAAGGAGTAAATGAGAAGAGCGGATGAAGATCATTATTGCAGTGGACACACAAAGATAAAGTCATGCTATTTGTGATTTGTATTGATTCTGCTCTTAATTTGTAAGAACCAGTCTTGCCAGTTGGTCTCATTAAGAATATTTTTTAAACATTTTTAATATTTGCAACCGTGATGGAAGCCCACAAGATGGTAAACAAACACAAGAAGAGAAGCGGTGAGCAACCATCTCACCTTATACACATTTTGATCACACTGTACACGCATATAAATGCCATGTAATTGATAAAGATAAATATAAAAACCAGTTGTGATTGCTTGCCTCTCTACATTTGCTGCGCTGTAGAGAACCAAACAATAAAAGCCCCAGTTACTCAAAAAGTATGTAGGCATATATTTGCTTCAACTAGAGAAGGTCCTGGGGCTTAATGTGAAGCAGGCTTGTATTAGCAGCAGAACTCTAGAGCTAATCCCACCTGCTTGATTAACATACATATGAGTCTTTGTGTTGATGCACGCCCGCTGTCCTTTAAATGTTACTGCATTACACTGTTGACACAAACTCAACACTTCCTGTATCCATTTCACATTAACAGTCCTCTAATCTTTATGTGGACACGGATCCTGTATTTCTTGACAAGGCTTTTATTTTGAAAGATTTGCTGTTTACATTTTACATTTTATGGAATTCATTATGCACTTTTATTATTTATTTATCTGGTTTTCTTGAGTGGGCTTATTGACCTTTCAGGGCACCTTACACTACGCATTAATCTTTTCACACATATATTCATATAACACTTGTATTCTATGCACTTCAGGGTTTTAGCTACCTTCCACAGCTGTAGCTAGTTAACCTAACACACGTCACACATGACTGTAGGAGGAAACTGCATTAACCGTACTGAAAAAACTCAGTTGATCTTCTCTAGTTTTATCCTACTGCATCCTAATAGTACTTTTTTTAATAGTCTAACTAATAGACTATTAAATCTTATCTAATAGATAAGCTCATCACTGTGATTTCCTCTGCATGTGCTCTCGTCTCTGTACAAGTGAGCAGCGTGGTGTGTCAGTGTTGGACTGCAACCACCAGCACCAGCAGGTCAGGACCATGAGTCTGTATGGGGGCGGTGCCAGTGGCGGCACAAGAGAAAGAATAGGAGGAGCAGAAAATTACCGGGAACAACAACGGCGGCGCTCCAGCGATCGTTCACGCGACTCCTCCCATGAGCGGGGGGAGAGCCAGCTGACGCCTTGCATCAGGAATGTTACTTCTCCCACTCGGCAGCATGGTGAGGATAAAATAAAGATGGAAGTGCTTGTTGTATCAGTAAAAGCTCAAAACTTCTCTTCATTACTCTTCCACATTTCTTCATCCATAGATCGTGAACGTGGCGAAGGAGGCTCATCATCCAGGTCCTCCAGTCCACGTCCTCCCAGGATTTCTCTTCCCCATTCCCACATAGGACACATACCTCGGTCCCTGGCTCCTCTTGGAGGTGACCACCACTCCAAAGCTTTGAGCCAAGGATCCTCTGATATGATCTATGTGTATGACCTCAGCAGTAAAGATGGACACCGCAGTGGGCTGAGACTGGGAGAAAGAATAACACTTATTGTGGACAATACAAGATTTGTGGTGGATCCTGCTATATTCACAGCTCAACCTAACACCATGCTGGGCAGGTAATAGTCCAGACCCAATCAGAACACCTTAACCATAAAAGCTGTTACTTCCTGTTGTATTTTTGAGCTTCAGTTTTCCAGTTTTTTTTAAGCCTAGCAAAAATAAGTGCTTGGGTCCATGCTAAAAAGGCCATGGGTCAAAAACCCTTAAGGTTCCAAAATTTTTGGAAAAAGCACAGAGTTAATACAGGCCGGGTGTATCATCAGCATCTTCTGCATGTTAATGAACAGCATGGCAGTACAGGTAGATGGTCATTTATCTGTTTGGCTGTTGTCATTTGAATTTGTTCGAATATGCACGTTGTTTGTGGTGACTAACTAAAACCTTGTTGTTTTTTTTTTCTCATCTGCTTTTTATTTTCAGGATGTTTGGTTCTGGGCGGGATAACAACTTCACTCGACCCAATGAAAAAGGAGAGTTTGAGGTGGCAGACGGTATCAGCTCTACTGTCTTCAGAGCCATCCTGGTGAGAAAGGGTGTACACAGTGTCTGTATGTCTGTCACTTTCTATGTAAGCCTCTAGTTACTATTCTCTTTACTACCCTTTCTTTGCCTGACTTTGTCTCAGCCTTTTTTGTCTTCTCTCTGGTTCTCCCTTGCTTTCCCCTCTTTTAACCACAGGCCTAGTAATTGTGTTCTCTGTCATATTCTCTGTGTAGTTCTTCTGTACTGGCTCTCTCCATATTCAGTTATTTTGTCACCTTTCTCCTTTTTTTGACCTCCCTCTTGTTTTTTCCATCCTGTGTTTGGGGCCCAGAACCTCTTTGAAACCTTTGGATTGTTTGCATGCTGTAAACAGATTTTAAACTCTCATGAGTAGTTTAGGCATTATGTACAGTTCTTTCTTCCCATTTATTATGGTTATTATATATGTAGTATATGATGACATCTTTTTCTCAGCATATAATGAAAGAGATCCTAAAATAAATATGTAGTTTCCCACCCAGGGACTGCAATTACAGAAGCAACAAAGTATCTCAAACAAGCTGATGTTGTATCCTGTAAGACACAACATCAGCTCTTTTTATTCTAAGAAACACTGCTCACTGAGGTAAGTAGGGTCATATATCTGGTGAGAATATGTGCAGCCTCAGTAAATTGTCCGTTGCTGGTGGGTTAGTAGTATAGCTAGAGTCAGACATTGCTTCTTTTGGATCCAGCCATATACTGGCAAAGAAAGGTGGCTTTAGTTTTGTCGTTTGTACTGGATAACAAGCTGATGTGAGCTCATTTAAAATCTGTTCATATGATATGAGATAAATGGAAGCCCCCGTACATTGTAATGCAATTCAGTCATATCCAACTATCCTGCTATAGTCTTGTTAAAAAATACTGGGAGCTTTGTTTTTTGCAGTTCAGCAACTTTTACACAGGATTATGGTCCCATATTTGTGTCCCTTTGAGAGAGGGATTGTGGGGATTTAACCAACGGAGACATGCAGTCTTCCAAAATGCCAGAAGCGTGTGGCCTGATAGCATTGACTTTATCCACAGGTAGAATACTGGTTGGTTGAAAATTGGCTTGAACAGTAAGAGAACCATTAGCAGAATTTCACGACAAAGAGGAAGAAGTTTGGAAAAAAATGACCAAAAATGCACAGACGAGAAGCATGAAAAATGGCTGCAGTGGACAGTTTTCATTGGTTTTAACACTCCACTTCACTACAAAGAAGTTCTTTGTATATTATGACTTCTGTTGTCTACACAGAAGGAGACACGAACAAGAGTCGTCGCCCATATTATTGCTTGTTTCACATATTTTTGACACACACGTCGACATGGGTCTGCAAAGGTCTGCATAACACCTATGAACTACCAACATAATACCACACTGCAGCCTCCCCACACTTCCTGCCTGCTTCTCCATTCTGTAGCTCCATCAGAATGTAAATCTGATACCAGTTTAACCTGTTCACACTCAGAAGTGTTTTCATGTATAAGTTCTGTGGGCTCTTGTAGGTGTCGTATAGTAACATTAAAATATCAGTTTCCAACATGGTGCGAGTCTCCTCTTCAAGACGTCTAATACAAGTAAAGGCTGCAGCAGTGGAAAGTTAATTATAGAAAAAAGCATTAAATGCTTCCTGTTCTTCTCTCTGCAATAGATTATTACTCTTTTATGATGTCTTATGCTTGAAGAAAGTGAATCAGTTTAATTAAATACTGCTAAATTTAAGTTGTGCCAGGTACAGCAGAGTACTTACAGTAAGGATGCAATGATACATAAGCCAGCTGTCTGTATCAGTTGTTGACTGATAGTGGTAAATAAGATGGCATTTACTGATGTCACTGGCCAGCATTTATCTGTTTTGTCAGTGGCTAAGTGTTCAAAAATAGCACGGTGAAGAGCTGAAAGACTAACACAAGTCAGTGTTTTTTATTTTTCATTTATGGCACAAAAAGGGCCAACAAACAGCAACAAAATAAATTTAAATGAAAACACACAAATTAAAATGCGCATGAGAAAATAAATAATGATAAAAATGAATAAATGAGAATAATAAAACAAACATTTTTGATTCACTTTATTTGCCTAATTTAGGTGCGCTTGTTTCATTTCAGTGCAGAGTAAACAACTCCTTTAGCGCTCATTACTGCACAGATTCTCTCTGTCAGCTGATACTACCATATCAGTATTTTGTAGGTCTTTGCCAAGTCAAATTTTATACCTTAAAATTCTTTTCTGAAAACCTTCTTGCCAAAGGAAACTGGAGCTGAGAATTATTACAGCGTGACACATTAAAGGCTGCAATTAAAAGCAAATGTGATGCCAACACTTGTGAAGGAGAGGGAGGGAGGACTTTCTTGTATGCACCAAACCACAACTAACCCCCAGCATGAAAAAAAACATGTCCGTATAAACTATTGTGAAAGCACCATTCTTACAGCTTCAGCTAGACTGCAGATGTTGAGAGCCCTCAGCCCCTCAGTGCATCCTTTGATGGGAGAAGCTGGCTAATAATGTGAATACTGTGCCGAACAAGCTGAAACCAAAGATCCCTTCTAAAAGAAACTTGGCCTGCTTCAAAAGCTGAGTCTGACCCAGAGGCTGCAGGACTGTCTGCTGGACTTTGTGAAAGTGTTGGGTAAGGCAGTGAAGGCAACTTTTACGTTAGTGGAGCTTTTTACAGAGGGGAAAACACTGCACCTGTCATGCTAGACGAGCACAATTGAAAGAGGAACTGATGATGAAATTAATGTGAGATAACATAAAGGCTGTTATGCACAGATATAAATACAGTTGTGCCTTGAAATGTTTGGTTTGACTTCATGTCTGCGTTAAATGGATCTTATGGTGAGATTGTTTTCTTTGGTTATATGCATTAAAGCATACTGCTGCTGCTTTTTCCTGGACTATTTACTGTCAGGCTGAAAGATCTTAGATGTAACAGGACCAAGTGCACAGACCGCAGTGAACATGCTTGTTCATTAATGTTGATTTCATCTGTTCATAGCAAAACAATCATTAGCACAACAGCAGCCTGAGGAGAGGAAATATTCTGAAAGCCCTCCTGGTTAGCTCCTTCCCAAAGTGTTTCTGGCAGGTGCAAGATGTCATCTGTTTGCCTCTTCTCTTTGTGAGTGCATTTAAAAAAAAAGAAAAAAAAAAAAAGGGTGAACAGCTGCTCGATTGTGGTCGTGGCATAATGGATTTTGCCAAAAGCGCGTATGTCTGTAGGAGATGCACAAAGAGACATGAGAGGGAGTGAAGTGGAAAGGCAGAGCAGGAAGTGAGAGGTGCCAGAACTTTCTGTCCTGTGTGCCCTGAGTGTCTCCTCTCTTTCTTTTTTCCCCCATCAGTAGAAAATCTCCTGGGTGACAGCCACTGCGAGGCTGCACAGAGACAGAGGATGGAAAGTGGAGCAGGGGGGGAGAGTGACGTCGGAAGCTTTTACTTTCATCACCCTTCACCCTTTCTCCTCTTAGCCTTTCTCTCTCTCTCCTCTGTGACGTTGCTTATTTTTACTTTCATCACCGCTCGCTCGCTCTCCATCCCTCCCCCCTCCCCGTCCTTCTCTCTCTGTCTCGCTCTCTCTCAGCAGCAGCATTAATAATGGCGCCTTGTTTTTTCTCCCTTGCTTATGTGTGCGCATGAACATCCACCACTCTGTCCGTTTATGTGTGTGCGATTGCACTGCTGAAAATGGCAGGATTACTACAAGTCGGGGATAATCCGCTGCCCTGACGGTGTTTCCATTCCCGAGCTGAGGGAAGCATGTGACTACCTCTGTATCTCCTTCAACTACAGCACCATCAAGTGCAGAGACCTCAGTGAGTATGTAAACGGTTAGCTGTTGATTTACTGCACACTGATGTAGTTCCTCATTTTGTCAGTGCACAGAGTTTGGTGAGTGTGTTGGCTTTTTTTCTTTTTTTTCTTATAACAAAAGGTGGATGTCACTGCATGTTGGACGGGTATAGACAGTTTCTTACAGGCATAAGAAAGCAATAATTTCACACTAACAGACTGAATGTTGTTCACAGACAGATATATTGTTCTTTACTGAAGCAATCATTTAAATGTCTTTGTAAACGGGGAGCAGATTATGTGATTGATTTATTGGAAAAAAGAAAACGTCTATCACATCTCTTTATTTGAATTTCCATTGTTTGCTTAAATTCATATTGGGTGCACCTGCAACATTGCACAGAGACATGGACATGTCGGTTTGTTACAATGCTACATGTGTTGTTGTTATCGTGCGTGTCTGTGCCTCTTGTTTGTGTGTCTGAGTGTGTGGGAGGAGCAGCTTCAGCTCGCAGCCTGCTGCTTGCTGCTGCTCTATGCTGAGCTCTAAGTAGGTCATGATTAGCTGTGAGATTCAGTGCTTGTTTTGCAGTCACATAACAAGCCAAAGCTGGTTTATTTAATTAATCCACAACAGGATATTTATTAGATTCTACTTTTCAGTATTTTTTTTTTTGTGGTCAGCATGTCTCTAATTTCAATTGATTGCTGTTCCGGGTAGAAACATCAGGGATCTACTGGTATATCAGCTCAATAACAAAATACACTGTTCAGTGATATGGGCAAATAAGGTTGGACTTGCTGATGTCACTGGCTGTTGTGTCAAAGTAGTTTTCCTGGTGCAAACGGGGGAAATACTGTCATGGTGAAAAGAAAGTACACCCTCTTACAATTATTAATTAAAGTTTTACATATCAGGATGTAATAAAATAATCTGTTCCTTAGCTGGTCTTAAAGTTAAGTAAATACAACCACAGATGAACAACAACACATGACAACATATAACAAAAATGAAGCCAAAATGCAGAAGTAGTGTGTTTTTTAAAAAAAAAAAAAAAAAACTAAGCACACCATTACTGCTTCCACAGGAATTAAAAGGAAAAGTAGCAGCCAGGTGCTGCTAAGCAAA
>VUQS01012841.1:18875-30840 GCA_015108495.1 Heterochromis multidens
ATTTATATCCAAAAAAAAAAAAAAAAAAAAATGTTCTTTTCCAGGTTTAATTTCCAAGGAGGATGGAAGGTTTATTGGACATGTAAAAATCACTCTGCCTGTGTTTTCTCTTGCTGTCAACTCTCATTTTCAGTCATTATTTATTTCTGTTAAGGCAAGAAAAACTACTCTGTTAGGTTTGGGTAACAAAAGCAATTGGGTTAGGTTCTCATGTTCGTACCAGGAAAGAAAACTACCAAGTTAGGCAAGAAAACTGTTTTGTTAATGTTAGAAAAAGATCATGGTCTAAGTTAAAATACAGCAGCACATTTTGCCACGAATACAGGCTGCTGTTACAAGGACACCTGTGGAAAAAATTGGCATCAAGTTTGTTTGAGAAAACATCTCATGACGTTGCTCAACACTAAAACAGCTCGGACCTGTACGAGTACAGGCTGACTGACAGAAGTATTTAACTGTTTGTGACAATGACATGGACAGATGCAGCCAGGTGTGGTTACACAACAGCTATATTTTTCCTCATGCTGCCACCAAAACAAGAGGAAATACACTTCACGCAAACCAGTATCACTCCAAAAAGCACTACACACTTAAAATCTGTGTATGCAAGCAAACCTTTTCTCTCAAGTACCAACCAAGCAGGACCAGGCAATGAAATAATGTGTAAACATGCCCTGACAAAAGAGGCGTCTGCATAACAGCTCGTGCCAGCGTCCCTGTCATGGCAACGCCTCCTGAGCCCCAACCATTCATCACGGTGCAGCTGGTACACGTCGCTATGGCTGTTCCCCCCGAGTCCGACTCCACTGGGACAGGAAAGGGAGAGGAGAGTGGTAAGGAAAAAAAAGAATCATCATTCTCCTCCTTCCTCCCACCTCCTCTTCTCTCTTTCTGCCTTTGGTGGCTCATGCTGTTTCCATAGCGTAGTGTTCCTCACCAAATCACCAGGGAAAGTCACTTAACTAATGACAATCACAGCAACCTGCACCAGTTTACAGATTTAGCAATGGCAACCATGGAGATAAGGAAATCTCCACAGTACAGATAACCCACAACAAAGGAGACCTCCCAGAAGAAACAGCAACATTCTGGGTAATCAAAATTAATGCTATTTAAGACATTTTCAAGACCTGAAAAATAAGAATTAAATCTTGAAATGATCCATTATATTTTTGGCATTTATAAATAAGCCACATTTTCTAGTACATTCCATTAGCTAAAAAAAAAAAAAAAAAAATCTCTGCAACACAATATTTTATGCTTTTCTTCACCGCACACAGCAAAGTTAATCCTTTAGGATTTTTCAGTTTGCTTTTAATTGGGGAAAAATTGCTTTTTTGTGGGCACTGGATGTAATTCCATGATGTAATTAGTTTTATAAGTGCACCACCAACATAGAAACACTCTAAAAAGCCACTGATTAAAGTAATCACCACCAGGAGCGCTGTGGAGCATGATGAGGACGACGAGAACAGTTACTCCACAGCTAAATCTTCAACAGGGATGGAAACAGCATCCAAAAATGTGTAAAATAAACCATTTTTAACACTAATAACACCACGACAGGCATGCTGGGTAATGCTAGCTAGCTCCTAATAATATGGCAGATGTTGTTGAAGTAGCTCAGCTGTGCTGAAGCTACAATGTCCTGAAAAGCTCATCTGAGATGCTTTGCACCAACATGTTCTTAGGGTAATGCTTCATGCAGGTCATATAAAAAGAACCACCAGTGAAAATATCACCACAGAGGATGTAATCTTAAAGAAAAGGGAATAAATAGTCTAAAAAGTAAAGTAAAAAGTTGTCTCCTTTCTCCAAGGATGATCCAGTGTCTCCTCTGCTAAAGGAGGTGATAAAGGAAGCACTGAAGCATCTTTCCTTAGTATTTAGAGCCTCTGACGGCTCTTATTAAAGCTGCCACGCAGACACTTCTGAGTTACTTAAGCTCACACTTAAGAACCTTCCTAAGCAAATTTGACTATTCAGCCACATCTGGGGGAAGGCAAAGATAAGGAGTTACTCAAGGTCAAAAGGTGTTTTTATCTGGAGACCGAAAGAATACATCCAGATGAAGTTTGTTTTAAAGTCACATGTAACAACTCTAACACCAGCGTGCCAGAAACTGACTTTAAAAACAGCGGTGACAATAAGTGGGATTAAATCAAACCAGAAAGCAGAACCAGCAGCTGTTAATGACTGACTACAGCCCAAATATTTAAGTTTTGGTAACAGAGCCTAAGAGTACTGATTATTTATTGATTTGGTTGCGTGATTTCATTTTATTTAAGTTTAATGTCATCATAAAAAAAAAAAAAAAAAAAAAAAACAACTTTGATGCACATTTCTGCTCATACCACCACATTTCTGCTCATACCACCACATTTCTGCTCATACCACCTGGCCCTATGCTCAGCCCAAAAAGGTCTGAGATGCAGTAAAGAAGTGTTTCTTCACCTGAGAGAAACTGCTTCATAAAAGAGCAGCCCCTGTGTTTGGGCCCCTGCTCTGGTCCTCTCATACCTCCAGTGTGGGCTGGGTGCAGAGGGGGAAGGGGGCCGCCATGCTGGGCCTTTTGTCTCGCTGTTAGGGGCACATATATGAGTACATATGGGCAAGAAGAGAGGCTGGGAAACCTGCTTCAGCTGGAAAGCAGAAAAGCCACAGAGGAAAGCAGAAAATGGCGAAATGTAAGGAGTTATGTCGACACGCCGGAGTGAACAGTGTTCACGTTATCTGTGAAGTGCTCAGTGAGTAGTTGGCTAATAATAAACCCAGTTTCCGGTTTGATTCAGCTTCCATTAACTCATTAAACTTTTATCAGGATCGGCTTTTTGCTTTTAGGAGTAACAGACAAACTAACCCGAAAGAAAACCAGACTTTAGAGTGTTTTATAGTAAACATAAAGTTAGTTACAGCTGATATTAATCAGCATCAGCTTACATAATCCTGGCTGTGTTAAGGTTAAGAGTTAATCTCCTAATTTAAAACCCGTGTTTACCGTTATTTTAGCCCCACGGTGGGAAAATCCGGGTTCAGATGGACCGTTTTTCCATGAGGGGTCTGATTACTTCTGAGTGGAGCTAACGATACTCCCAACTACCTTTAAACTGAGGCACAACACGAGATACTGAGCTCACTTCTTTTCTTTTTAAACCCATAATCCTGTAAACACAGCCGAGGAAACGGCTCTCACCCAAACTCCAAGCTGATCCTCGCCAGCTGTGAACGCCGAGCCGAGCCGAGCCGCGCCAACCGCAGAGGGGACGTTATTAGTTAGTTACTTAGCTGGCTAGCTAACGAGCTAGCATCCACACACGGAGCTGTTTTCGCTCCGTCACAAATATATTCCCTCATTTTTCAGTCTTACCTGAAAGGTGTTTATATCCCCGTACAGGTGACGCAGCTGTTAGCTGTCGGTGTCCGTCCAAACAGCCCGTTTCCTGCTCAGTATTTCCGACGTGTGTTAAAGTTGGAGCTGCTGTGCGGTCGCTGGCTCAGAGGGTGAATGAGCAGAGCCGCTGCAGCTCCGCACTTTTCTCCTCCCCTCCGCGGACACACCGCAGCACACCGCACAGGAAGACCGAGCAACTCAGGTTTTAGTTTAACGACCGCACTTTAACAAGCTGCTGCTGCTGCTGCTGCTGGTTTTAGAGCAGGACCTCCAAAAACAGCACATCTATACTTCTAAACTGTATTTAAGTGTCCTGAACCTTTTATATGTACGGAGCCCCAGAAAGACCCATAGGGGGATATTTTAGTTTAGTTTTTTTTATTTATATTTATGTATTTTTTTTTATCTTATTTTATTTTTATTTGTTTGTTTGTTTTGTTTCTGTGGCTTTGACATAAGAACTAGTCAAATTGTAGAACATGGGAATCATCAGTGGTTATTTTTTAACATTTAAGTTTTTCTTTATCATTGCTGTAAGTGATTTTTTTATTATTATTATTATTATTATTATTACATTCTCCAACTGTAATCTGGAACCTGTACTTCTTCTTTCGGCTGCTCTCTTTAGGGGTCGCCACAGCTGATCATCTGCCTCCATCTCACCCTATCCCAGCATCCTCCTCTCTCACACCAGCCCTCTGCATGTCCTCCTTCACTACATCCATTAACCTCCTCTGAGGTCTTCCTCTTTTCCTCCTGCCTGGCAGCTCCATCTTCAGCATTCTTTGTCCAATATATCCACTATCCTTCGTCTGCACATGTCCAAACCATCTCAAAGTTGCCTCTCTAACTTTGTCTCCAAAACTGCTCAACCTGAGCTGTCCCTCTGATGTACTCCTTTCTAATCTTGTCCATTCTGGTCACTCCCAATGAAAAAATCTTAACATCTTCTTGTCAGTGCCACCGTCTCCAAACTATCCATCATAGCAGGTCTCACTACCATCTTGTAAACCTTCCCTTTCACTCTTGCTGCTATCCTTCTGTTACAAACCACCCCTGACACTCATCTCCACCCGCTCCATCCTGCCTGCACTCTCTTCTTCATCTCCTTTGTGCACTGTCTGTTGCTTTTAAACTCATCCACCTTGACTACCTCTACTTCTTACATGTTCACCTTTCCACATGTCTCCCTCTCATTCACACACATGTATTCTGTCTTGCTTCTACTGACTTCCATTTCTCTTCTCTCCAGTGCATACCTCTACCTGTGTAACCTGTAGACTGAATTTAAAAAAAAAGTTTGAACAGTTCTTCATTATAATGTGCATCATAGCCTCCATTAATCCCCAGCCTGGCTTTTACCCCATGCATGTGAAAAAAATCAGCAAAGACTTTTTTATTATAATTTCCCATCCTCTTAACTATGCTGAACCTCAATAGCAGTGGCTAGCATAATGTTTACACATAAATGTAACAGAAGTGTCTTCTGTCTTACTAGCTATGGATTCCAAACCCCAAAAATAGAACTTTTTAACAGCACATGGGCATATGTGTTATTATTGAAATATTTGCCAGAACTGCTGCTGGCTTACAGGTATGTCTGTCCTACAGATGGACTTCAGTCTAAAGACTTTAGTGTTTAAAGCCCTTAGCCTGCTGTTTGTTATATTTATTATCAAAATAGGTAATTCTTTATTTGATTAATTTGTACAAACACAGGTAATACTCATAGTGGCCTGCTTTATAGGCACTGTAACATATACACTCACTCACCACTTTATTAGGCACACCTGTTCAATTACATGGCAGCAACTCACTGCATTTAGGCATGTAGATATGGTCAAGACAACCTGCTGAAGTTCAAACCGAGCATCAGAATGGGGACGAAAGGTGATCTAAGTGACTTTGAACATGGCATGGTTGTTTTAGCCTCCCTGTATAATATAATCAAATATATAACTACACATACAGGCAAGAAAAACATTTTAACTCAATAAACAGCCTCCACCTTACTGCCAGGTGACATCAGTGCCTCCCAACTTCACGTCAGCTCTGATTTCTGCAAACTGAATTCAAATCAAATGGAAATTACTGCGGTGACCTTTCTCAGCCAAGGAAAATTGACCAGCACATGGCAACGAGCCATGGTTTCCATGCCATTTACCCTTCAGCCACTCGCCTAGCAGTAAATTTATCCACCTCACGAACCTTGTGGCATTATTCTGGATTATGTAATCGTCAGGGACACCCTCAAAACCCAAAAGCCTAAAAGAAAATTGAGCCCACCACTGAATGCATTACAGGTAATATTTTAGGTAATATTTCTGACCAAGTTTATAGACTCATAATTCACATGAAAGTTCTGTACAAAGGTCAGAAAAACAACTAACTTCCTTTAGATAAAACCAAACTATAAAAACAACAGCCATAAAACAGTGAAAGGAGTCATTCAGTAATTAATATAAAGGATTTGACTTTCTAAAGACTGTTGGACCAGTTAGCTGATACGATCAAAACTGACCTCACCCTCAAGTTTGGCTGCAGAGGTGGAAAGCACATATACACAAAGACTGTACTTAAGTATAACTTTGAGGTACTTGTACTGGAATATTTTCATTTTATGCTACTTTATGCTTTCACTAAGTTCAGAGAGAAATGATTACTCTCTACTCCACTGTATTTATTGAGCTTTAGTTACCCATTGTATGTAAAAGTAACATAGCAGGCTTTTAAAAACAACATATTGTTAAATGCGCTCTTTGTGCTCATTTCCAGCTCCATATTTTTATTGTTTGAGTCAACTAGAGTAGCTTTGCGTGATTCACTGTTCAAAATAATCATTGTTTGCATGTTTGCAATGTTGGTGCATTTTTATTGCAATTATCTGACCAATAATATGTCTTGCTGTGAGCTACAGACCATCTAAGAAGTCTGTGCTCCACTTTCAGTGAATGAAATTCTAGGATTTTATTAATCTGTTACTTAGCACTGATTGGTGGGTATCATCACATTGTCACTTCTGGCTCCAAAAACCCACACTGCTGTGGGCAAAATGCTACATTGAGGCTTCAAAATAAACCCAAAACTAATGGGTGATGTCAGAGAGGCCCCATCCATCTTTTATATACAGTCTGTGTTAAAGGTTTCAGCAAGATAACCTGGTATCCTCATTCTGAAGTCATTGTTTAAAACTGTGATGTGCTCTAGAACTGAACATCCACTCAAAGATAAACAAATCACTTATTCTATGCAGCAGGTTATCAATCACAGTTAAGGTAAGAGATATTTATACTTTCAGAAGCTAAGTATTTACAAAAATGAATACTGTGGCTGCCTCTGCACTGAATTCACCTGTGTTTACCTGTGTTTCTGAGAAGATTTAGTTAACCAAATGACAGGCCAGCTACCTCGGTACAGGTTACTTCCTGTCAGGCCCTCAACAGCTCAAAGCAGCATGGATGCTCTGGTGTCAGCCCTGTGGTACAGACTCTTCTCTGGACACTACTTTGGGAGAAACCACAGGCTGGATCAGATATTTGCCAGGATGTCCTACTGGCCAGAAATGGCAATCCTGCAGCTCTGTCCCTTTTATTTTGACCAGGTCAACTACAGCCTTCCTACCACACCCCTGTAGGTACCACCAGTATGATGGACAGCACAATTCTTTAACTTGCATATTTGTTTTCCTGATCATCTTCCTCCCACTTCAAGGGACAGCAGTAACCTCCAGCTGCAGTGCTTCAACTCATGGGCAGACTTAAAAATAGGGATGCAAAGGCCGGCTCTGCGGCATCAGCTCAATTCAAGGGTTCACCGAGAAGCCCGGCCCAGCACCGGCATCCATCTGAGTCGACTCTGTCAACTCCAAAATCCACACAATAGCAGGAGTTTATCCACAAGGGACTACATTTATCTCATGTATGGCTCCCGCTGCTAACGGCTAATAACTATATCTAAATATGATGCAAATGTCGTGTGTTGCTGATATTATTCCATTCATGAATGACACCTTTAAAGAACAGCAGGTAACTCGTGTTTTATTTGATTTCCACTGACTAAGCCAAGTAACATTTCCCACCCAGTTGGTCTTGAGCTGGTGTCTAAATAGATGCTTCAGCAAGAACCATCAAAGGAACATGTTGATGTCAGGAAATGAAAAGGATGGTGCTAGTCTGGATCACCAGAAGAACGGTGACAGACCAAGCAGCAACTTCTGGGTCTGAAAAATGAAGCCAGCACTGAAGCACCAAAAACTGCAGTAGCTTTAATGTCCACCTGAGGCACTTAAAACACATTTAAGAAGCCTCACTTTAAAAATATTTAATTCTGTGTTAATCAATTAAAATTACGTACCACTAAATTTTCTCAATCAAATAATGGATACATTTGTTGAAGCTCTAATCACTCACCCAAAGGCAGAAAAACAATCACTATCATTTCCTGGAAAACATCTTTAATGGATTTTTCAGGTAATGTGTTGTTCAGAGAGTACACACAGATACAAATGTTCTATCCTAGCTACAGTCAGGGCCAGATATTTTTAGGAACCAGTGTAGCGCCTGTAGGAAAACACACTCCTTCACATGGTAGTGTGACACAGGGCCGGGCTGATGTTAGGCCCCAAATGCTGCAGTGAGTAAATTTAGTCCAAAAATCAATGCAGGTCGTGAATCCACAAAAGACTCAGTGTAGACACAGACAGAAATCAATAACAAATGTGTGTCTGGACAACTTTTTTTTTTTTTTAAATTCCTCACAATGGTAGTTTCTGTCTACTTGTAGAACTCGTGCTCCTGCTCGTCCTTTTTGATGACTGTCTTGTAGGCTTTTTCAAAGTCTTTGGCGAGGACGATATACCTGTTCTCACGCACTGCCAACATGCCGGCCTGAGACAAGAGAAGAAGAAATGTAATCAGTTTTATCTGGTCTCTTATTAAAGTAAATGACTGGAAATTAAACAGGAAGTTCAATTTAAGACCATTACAACTGAAATTTCAAGGTCCCATTATCACCACAAAATACCACAGAGGTTGTTTTTTGTACCATGTCTGGAGACCCCTGTTTGGAGCTCGGTTTCAGAGGCTGTAGCTTTAAATCGAAATTGAACTGCCTCTTTCAGGAAGAGGCCTGAGAGTGATGGAGAGAAGCAGCCAATGGCAGCAGAGCAGCTCATTCAGCACACTACACGGTTGCAGATACAGACCTGAATGAGACACTCTGTGGCTTCCAACTTTCTCTCTGAGCCAGCCAGCCACTGAAGCTTATCTAGATCTGGGTCACAGCGACAGCAGTTTAAAACAGCTCTGAAACAAATTCTTTTCTATGGCTTGTGCTGCGCAAGAACGATTTCCCACTGCGTCAAGCAAAGTGCAGCAGGACACAAAATTTAACATATGCTGCGGTGCGGTATGAAGTACATTCGTGTGACCAATATAAATGCAGAATGACAGGGAGTGGGTGCATATAAACACATGAAGACCATGAGAAAGAAATGGGGTGGTACAGACAGAGAGCAGTGGTCTCACAGGTGACCTTCTCCAGCTCTTTTGGGGGAGGCAGAAGGGTTCACAAGTCACCCTATGTCCCCCACTCCACCCCACAAATACATTTAAAACAGACTAGTGGCTTCATACATTTGTTTGGCAAGCAAAAGGTCGCTGGTTAAATTCCAGCCAGAGACACATTCCCTTTGCGTCAGGAGAAGCATCCAGCGTAAAACTCTGCCAAATTAAAACATGCGAAGTGACTCTGTGGTGACCCTTTGTGACAAGGGAGCAGCCGAAAGTAACTTTCACATTTAAAACTGAGACTGAAGTCAAGACAAACTGATAGAAATAACATTCAGTTCATAGCAAACCAAATTTTAAGACCTCTCCAAACTGTAAGACTTTAACTTTAAGATGTTCAGATTATCCCTAATAACTCATACCTAATGGATAGATTAAAAAATAAATTTGTAAACAAGCAGCAGTAACTCACCTCCTGGCAGATGGAGTTGATGTCAGCTCCGGAGATCTTGTCTGGCCGGGCCACATCTGTGCGTTAGTTAAGGTTGAATCAACAAACATAGCATTCAATGCAAATACATAAAACAGCAGCAGTGTTGAGGTGTGTGGGAGGGCGGTGCAATGTAAACAGTATGCAGGGTGCAGATTTTCATCTTTAAGACTTTAAAATGCAAAGGAAGCAGCAGATGTGTGTAGATTTCAGTCTGTTTTCCAGGTCTTGGATCAGCAGATTTTTCAGTTCATCCCTGAATCCAAGTGAATGAATGAATGGGGCAGACAAAAAGACATGCAAATATAAGTACAGTTGGAAGGACATACAGTCTGAAAACATAAAAACCTCCAGTCATGGAAGTCAACAATGCAGAGGCATAAAAACAAAACACTGAAACTGAACATTGTTAAATGAGAAAAACTCAACTGGAACAGTTATTACTGTGCGCTGTGGTAAATGTTGAATGGAACACAAAATACATTTCTCAGCCTGTCACAGACGAACCAAAAGGATACAGTCCTCCAGGTCGACCTCCTCTGAGAGGTTCATTTTACTGGTGATGGTGGAGAAAATGAGACGCTTCTGCCTGCGGTCAGGCAGCGGGAACTCAATCTTTCTGTCCAGACGACCCGGACGGAGCAGAGCCGGGTCCAGAGTGTCGGCTCTGTTGGTGGCCATGATCACCTGAAGAAGAGGGAGGGAGATTCAAATGTTATTAAAGTACATGTGACGGCAAATTGTAAACATACACCGATCAGGCATAACATTATGACCACTGACAAGTGAAGTGAATAACACTGATTCATCATGGCACCTGTTAGTGGGTGGAATATATTAGGGAGCAAGTGAACATTGTGCCCTTAAAGTCGATGTGTTAGAAGCAGGAAAAATGGGCAAGCGTAAGAATGTGAGCGAGTTTGACAAGGGCCAAATTGTGATGGCTAGATGACTGGGTCAGAGCATCTCAAAAACTGCAGCTCTTGTGGGGTGTTACCAGTTTGCAGTGGTCAGTATCTATCAAAAGTGGTCCAAGGAAGGAACAGTGGTGAACCAGTGACAGGGTCATGGGGAGCAAAGGCTCATCGATGCACATGGGGAGCAAAGGATGGCCCGTGTTTTTTTGCCAAAAAAGTTAATGCTGGTTTTGATAGAAAGGTGTCAGAATACACAGGGCATTGCAGTTTGTTGCATATGGGGCTGCATAGCTGCAGACCAGTCACGGTGCCCATGCTGACCCCTGTCCACCGCTGAAAGCGCCAACAATGGGCACATGAGAATCAGAACTAGACCATAAAAACAATGCACAAACAGATTTAGATTTGGGTTAAAAGATACATCAAACTGTTGGTGATGTAAACGTCATGAGGATCATTTACTTCAGGCTTTATGTTACGTAAAGTTCAGGGGCTTTGGACAACAATCTATGAAAATATTTGTGATATTTTAGGGATTCAGTTACCATTCAGTCTCAGACTATTTATTCTGGGAGATGATCCAGAATTAGAAGAAGATAAAACATATTAAGAAAGTGGTCCAAACTGACATCAGGATAGGCAGATTGATCCTCCTTAGCAAATGGAAGAGTGAAGTGGTGCTCACTTTGGAAAGATGTCAAAGAAGCAATCTGGAAGACTGGATAATTATTTTAGAAAGTGAGGCAAATATATACTTTTCTTTGGAGTACTCTTGACTTAAGTTGCGTCCAGACTGAAAGTGATGTGGCGACCAGAGACCATATAAAGTCAATGACATTCTGTGACTTCAAGCGACTATGTGCAAAATAACCCGAGAAACTTTTATCAACTTCTAGAAGGTCGACTGAAGTGACTGCCAGTAAGAGTGCAGGCTACCGTTGACTGACATATTACCTGACAGTAAATACACTGCTCAAAAAAATTAAAGGAATACTTTTTAATCAGAGTATAGCATCAAGTCAATTAAACTTCTGGGATATTGATCTGGTCAGTTAAGTATCAGAGGAAATTGATGAAATTAACAGGGGCACTAGAGGGGCAACAGTGAAACAACCCCAGAAACAGGAATGGTTTTATAGGTGGAGGCCACTGACATTTTTTCCCTCCGCATCTTTTCTGACTGTCGTGTTTGGAGGAGAAAGAATTATGAGTTGCATCCAAAGAACACCATACCTACTGTGAAGCATGGGGGTGGAAACATCATGCTTTGGGGCTGTTTTTCTGCAAAGGGACCAGGACGACTGATCCGTGTAAAGGAAAGAATGAATGGGGCCATGTATCATGAGATTTTGAGTGAAAACCTCCTTCCATCAGCAAGGGCATTGAAGATGAAACGTGGCTGGGTCTTTCAGCATGACAGTGATCCCAAACACACCACCCGAGTAAAGAAGGAGTAGCTTCGTAAGAAGCATTTCAAGGTCCTGGAGTGGCCTAGCCAGTCTCCAGATCTCAACCCCATAGAAAATCTTTGGAGGGAGTTGAAAGTCCGTGTTGCCCAGCGACAGCCCCAAAACATCACTGCTCTAGAGGAGATCTGCATGGAGGAATGGGCCAAAATACCAGCAACAGTGTGTGAAAACCTTGTGAAGACTTACAGAAA
>VUQS01012852.1:2962-18594 GCA_015108495.1 Heterochromis multidens
CAAAAATTGTATTAAAAAAAAAAAAAAAAAGCTGTAGATGAAAAGGGGATGGCTTCTGTAACAAAATAATGACCAAAAGAAACAGGTTGGCTGATGTCATGAACTGCTGTGTGGACTCAGGAATAAACATTAAGTAAGCTTTAATGCTTCTTAGTCCAGAGAATCACAGAGTACAAAATCAAGTCCAAAAATCCTAGCGCTTACAAAGCACTTAGCCAGGGAATCGAACACTAAAAGAAAGAGAGAGACAGAGACGAGACTAGAATAGGATGGAACACAAAAGGGAAGTAACTAAAAACAGCCTGAAAGTCACAGTAACTAAAACTAAGAACAGATGATTCAGATAGCAGGATTAGAAATACAGGGAACTAAATTAAAGCAATGAAAATTAAAAGTAGAACCATACAAATGACTCAGTCCAAAAGAAAACCAAAAATACAAGACACAGATAACGGGCTCAATATATGCAAGGGTCAATCGTGACAGCTGAAGGTTTTGCCATGGCCTCAAAGTCTGTAGCCCAGACCAAAACATCACCAAAAGTCTGTGAATCGACCTTCAAATAGCAGTGCTTAAAAGACCGCTCAGGGATCACACAGAGGAGCCTTTTTTAAGGAAGAATGGTCGAAAAGCCAGAAAACAACAAGTAAAAGACTCTTACATGCTACAAAAAGCCTTTACAACCTGTGATACCTGCCAGAGGGGGTGTTACTAAGTACTCTAGGGTGTCCAGACTTTTGTGTTGGGTTTCTGTTTTGTTATTTTGTTTGTGTAATATGTGAAAAAAATAGCAAAGAAATCTGTCACTTTTAACTTTATGCCTTTTGTAAATCAGAGACTGGGGGAGGTATCCAAACATTATACAGAGAACTGTGGGCCTTTCCATTTCCTGTTGCCTGTTGTTGCAAGATTAAGATCTAAGATTTAAAATATATAGCCCGATTTGAAGACCAAACCAGTGTCTTCAGAAATATTTGACTTTTGACCCATTTATTAAAAAAAAAAAAGGATCTTCCTTCAAGACTCATTTCCTATTAAATCTTCTAAAAGACTTCAGAAAAGTAAAGAAAAAATTAGTTTCTCAATAATCATTTTGTGGCCCTTATTTATTGTATGACCAACTGGATGGACTAGCTCCACCTCATCCAGCTACAACAGGAGTGTCACCTGCACACTGATGCATCAGCGAATAAACTGCTAACATGCATGTACACATACAACAAAAACCACATTACTCACATGGGCAGCCACACATGATTAACCCATGTTTTCATGCTGCTCGAATTTATTTACTTTTTGTACTCAGAGTATGTCAATTTGCTTTTTTTCCCTCCCTTGCTTTTCTTTCCTGCAAAGACATGCTTTGCCATTTTCTTTTCATGATTTAAGGCCAAGTAGGAAATGGAGTTTGATTTTGTAGTGTGCCAGCGGGGATCCTTAATGCCCCCTTCATCATTTGAACTACACAGAAGTCCTCGGGAGCCATTCAGATATGAGAGCTGAGACATGCGAAAGTGTCTCTCAGGGCTACAGTGACCTGAGGGACGAGCTCAGTAGAGAGTATGTTCTGTACTTCGTCACATCACCTAGAGGAAAACCAATTCTACATGGACTAGACTTGAGTTTTTTTTTTTTATCATTCTTTCAGAAAACAGTGTAAGTATGTGTGTTTTTGTCTGTGCATTTATGAGGGCATAAGATCACTACACCTCTCACTATTTGAGAGTAGATTTCAGCCTTAATTCAGTGCACATATGCTTTACAGTATAGTGAATGGTAATTACGCTGTAATGGCATTTCAGTAAGGCTGTCAGCTTGTTGTTTTTGTAGTTAAGACTAAGGAGCAAACACGGAATGTCAGGAATGCTTGGAAACAAAATCTCACTAAAACAAAATATGATCATCATTCAACCTTCAGTTACTCAGAAAGAAACACGTGCACAATCAAAGTGATCATCTGCAAGTTAAGGATTTTACTGAGAAATTTCCACAGGCTCCCTCAAGGCTAAATCTTCTTGTTTTATGCCCCGCTGGGTAAACACAAGCACATGCTGATTAGCCAACAACAACAACAGAAAATGTTAAAAGACATATTTACCATACCAGCATATTTGCCTTACCTACATAACGTGCTCTGAGTGATTTAGATTTGAGTCTGAATAGTTCATTAACGGTGATTACTTGGGAGAGTGACTGGATGCGAAGATATTCACAAGATGAGAAAATGTGACACAGTGGGGGGATTAATGCAAGAAAAATGTTCAATTACCATCATACTGATATAAATTGAGGTTGAATAGTTAAGTGCTTTTGAGTTAAGAAAAAAAAAGTCTTTTTCTTCTCGCTGCAGGTTCAACATTTTCTAATTGAATTTGTTTGCTGTGTCAAAATGTTCCCGTGACTACATATTAGAAATTAAGCATGTGCTTCAGTCACGCTGTTATCATTTTCACTTACAGTAAACAGTTATGAAACAGCACATAGGTTCTGTCATCTGAAGCACACACACAAATCTAAGAAACCAAACACGCACACATATAAAAAAAAGAAGGGAAGTGTATTTATATTTCTTTGTTATCTCATGACCACATATGGTTCCCACACAGCTTATGTTTGTCTCAAGACTGTCTATCAGGCATTTTTATTTGTCAAAAACAAGTCAAGTCTGTCTGGAAGAGATAAAGACAGCAATTTTTTTGTAGCCTTAATAGGCTTTAATGAAGTAGTTCTGGGGAAATACAGTACTGTGCAAAAGTCTTGAGCTACCCCTCATTTCTTTGTATTTTGAGAAGAAAATTGGAAAAAGGTACAGCCATTTATTGAAGCTTACATGGAAATACAGTATGTAAGGCAAAAACAGAGTTTGCACAATTCTAACAAGCATGAAAGTTAATATTTGGTATGACCACCTTTATTCTTCAACACAGCCTGAACTTTCTTAAAGATTTTTTTTAACTCTTTAAGTAGTCTTCTGTAATCTTTGTTTCATTTTCTGTTAAGATGTTCCCACACTGCTTCAATAATGTTGATGTCTGGGCTCTGGGGAGGCCAATCCATGACTTCAGAAAACATTCCCCTGAAAATGGTCAGGTATAAGGACTGGACTAAAAATGAGTAAAAAAGCTGACAATGTTGAAAGAAAAACTTTGAAAGTTTGGCTCATTGGAAGCAACATATAAAGAAATAAGAGGTGGCTCAAGACTTTTGCACAGCATTGTATGAAAATAAAGAAGAACATCTGTCCTGCATCTGTGTAAATGACTTTTGTCTGCCTGTCTTCTTCTGCAGTTTTTTATGTATCATTTACACTTGGAGTATTTGTAAGCTGTTGTCTAACATGAGTGACTTTATTTTCCCACAGTGTCTTACATTGTTTCTTCTGTATTTGGAAATCCTGGGCCAGCAAAGAGGAACTTAGAAAGTCCCCACTGATTATAATTAAGCGCTCTGGAAAAACACTTCCTTTACTGCAAGCTGAAAACATTACTCTTTACTTATTTATGCAACAGGCAGAACATTTCTTCTTCACAAGCCAAGAAAGAGATGTTTAACATCTCTAGTCCCAAAGTAGAGCATGTGTCACATGAGAACTATGCTGAGATTATTACATAAATAGATGTTAAAATAGCACGCTGACATCATAGCTGGATTTTGTGTTTGTGTGCCCTCGTAAAAAAATCCCAAAGTTTGTGTGCCAACCAATCACTATTGAAAGATGACTTTTTGTGAGAGTGAGAGGCAATTCCTTATATAGGCAAAATCATTTCTTTCTCTGTCTTGCTCTCTGCTCGTTGTCACAGCATTGGCCTCAGACATTTTACAGGACTGGATTATAGCTCAGGTTTTCCTCCGGGGACACTGGATTTATTAACAGGCTATTTCTGGACACTTGTCAGATTCGTCTACAACAACCCTTTAGCCAGTTTTCATTAGCACTCCCATACAGGAACTCTCACAGTGCACAGGATAGGGTTCATACTCATGTTTCAGTGTATGCTGGCAGAACCAGCAGGTCGTGGTGATTGGTAATGCCCTTTTGCACAGTCCACTGATTCCATGAGGCTTTACTTAATGCTGCCGGTAATGTCAAAGTCACTTTTTTTGCCATCACGATTGTATGACCAATGATCCGGCATGAGCTCAGTGGTCTTTCCTGCAATTTGTTCAGCTACAGACCTGAGTAGGATAAAGGGATATATTGTTGGAGCCTTTCCTCATAGGTGAGCTCCACTGTGAGCAGTTTCTATAAACCAGATGGGAGCTGCACCCACAGGGCCAAGGCAGTATAAATGGAGAATAAGATTTCCATAGAGGAAATGGGTCATATATGAGGGTCACTGCAGTATAAGCTAAACATAAGGGATCCACAGAATGAAGAAATGACATAATGGAGTCTGAGTTTTTTAAGTACAAAACACAGTCTCTATCAAGGAAATGCATGTATATACAATATATATATTTATAAAATAAAATAAAAAACATCCCTTGCAACACATTTCTTCAATATCTGCTGCTCATTTGTGCCGATACTGAAACCTGCAGTTTTTCCATTACTTGGAAAGGCAAATTGTAACATCCAACACCTTTCAGATGGTTTCTTGTGTCGTCTCAAGGTTGAGAAGCAGATCAAAAACACACATAAAATCTAGGTTAAGACAACCCTGCAGGTTTAAAAGTGTGCATGTGCAAAAAGTAGAGCTAAGCAAAGAAAAAGCGGCTCCTACATGCAGGTGTTTGATGCAGCAATCAAAAGCAGCAAATGGAATACACAGAAAAATAATTTTCATACAAACTACTGTAAAGACAGATTTCCATCAAGAGAAGTGCTGCTGCACTCAGGTCATTAATCAACACTTGCCGAGGTGATTGGACACTGTATTGCCTCAACAGCAGCCGGGATATAGTCTCACTGTGTAGCACTGCATGCCCTGGCAATCAGACAGCACCCTCTGTGCTGGTATGTGTGTGTGTGTGTGTGTGTGTGTGTGTGTGTGTGTGAGAACGGCTGGTTGCTATTTGTCTGAAATGGCTCAGACACACCTGCAGACATGGTGAGGCTTGTCTCATCAGTTTTCATGTAACCATGCCCCATAGCTACAAAAGAGCCAACTTGCTTGTTCAGGCAGTCAGAACCCCGTCAGGAGGTATGATTTTTTTTGGAAATTATCAGATGAAATCTTGCCATCTACAAAGCAGCAGTGGATAACTATAAAACAGCAGCGGTGCTCTGATCATGCTTCAGATGAAGGACACAGACTTTTTTTTTTTTTCACATTTAGCTATCTATATATTAGACCTGTTTTTATTTCTTCCACAACTACTACTACTTCAGGACTTTTTTCACATTTCACTATCTATATATTACTACTACTTCAAAGGGTGTTAAAAGTGAAATTCTTTCTTCATATTTCCTTCCTCACTGATCACTATAAAAGAAAATGCAGAAACTGAAGCAGTAAAATTCATAGTGGTTATGATCAGTCTCTGCAGGCACACATTAGACAGTCTTTGAGTTTATTTTATATATACACAAGCACACATCACAAAGTATATGAGTACATATAGCCCTCAGATTGTGTGTCAATGTGCTTTAACTAATAAAACACCCCTCTGATAAGAAGAGTGCCTAGACTTCTATTTAATGTCACCCTTTTTTTTTCCTTGACTCTTACTTGAATAAAAATCCTCTTTTGCTTGACTGAACTGAAAGGGCATTGACCACAATGCCACAGGCCTAGTAAGTGGGTTCTTGTGAGTGTGTGTGTGTGTGTGTGCACTTCACATGACCTCCATCTTTCATATCTTTCACATCTTTCTCATACCTCTTTTTCTCACCTGGTAGTATTTACAGCACACACAAACACACACTTGTGCAGTTTTTGTTCCCCCTTTTTATTCCTGTTTTGGGGCCCCCTGAGATGGGTGGAGCAGTGTTTGTTCAAGCAGTCATTTAGTGTTATTATGCAAAATGTTTCAACCTTGTGCGCAACTTCTGCTGGTGTTGCAAGGTTTTCTGATGAGTGCACGCAGGGAAGCCTTATTCTGCAGGGATTTTGCTTTTAATACAGCATTTTTGTGACTTCATATCACATTTTCTCACTTAGTTTATCTGACTTTCCGTCTTGCTGCCTGACGTCATTTAGTGCGGGTATAGTAAAGCAACCACAAGACTCCACAGTAGCGTGCATGAAACATACGCATAGACAGAGGGCCCATTCTTACACAAAGTGGGCAGGGTGCAGTGACGCTGTGACCAAAACACACACTCACACAGAGAGGAGGAGGAGGAGGAGGAAAAGGAGGAGGATGAAACAAGGGTTGAGAGGGAAACAGGAACAGAAAGTGAAGCTGTCTGGGTGAGGGGGACCAGAGCAGAACTGAAGCCAGATGCCAAAACAGAAACAACAGAAGTTTGAGCAACTGACTGGATTAGACAGGACGGGAGACCGGACCTGCTACTTCACCAGCGCCTGTGGGGTAAGGTGCCGCTTTCAGAGAGATCTTCAGTGCCAGTGAATACTTTGATACTGCTGTGGCTTAAGCTGGTGATGTTTTTTGTTGTTTGATTCCAGGAGAAGTCAGATAAAATTGTTGCTTTTGGGGAAATCTTCATTTAAAAATTGCCTTGTTTTGGCTGGGGTTAGATTTCACTGGATGCTTGACAAATTTCCCTGTCTTTAAGTGCTCCAAAGTGTCTCCTTGGAGTACACTCTTCTTTTCTTAACACAAACTGTCTCATTCAAATGTCTGTTTCTGAGAAATTTCACTTTGTCCTCGCTTTTTTTTTTTAAAAGGGTTAACCATAATGACTGATTTACTGATGATGATTAATAGTTTGACCTTCCTCCCTCTGTTCTCACTGTCAGTATGACCTCCACTTTGCTCATTTCATTCCAGTTAGGACTGAGCTGACACATCTGACATGTAATGGGCTTGTGCACGTGCTTTTGCTCACTGTGGAGCATATCAGTGGGCCTGTTGCTACAACAGCGAGACAGCTGCACTTTGAGATCAAACAGCTCATGTTTTCTCCAGAAAAAAATAAAAAATAAAAATCTAGAGCTTTAGCTGTTTGTTGGTTCTTGACTCAGGTCAAACCAAACACGTCCAAGTGCTGTGAATTAATGCTGACTGATGAGTGATCTGCTCTGACTCTGTGCTCGGGGCAAGTCATTAAAGATTCCTGCCTTGCCTTCTGTCGCAACTTTGCCTTTTAGGTCGTGCATGTTCCTTAAAAAACAGCAGGGGCTAACTGAGCGCAATCATAACATTTTTTTCTCAGCCCCTTCCTGGCTTTGTGTGCCCCAGAAATGGCCTTTTCCTGTGTACGAATGGCTCAAGGAGAAGACAAAGTCATGAGAAACAGCCAGTGAGAGTTTCAGAGAGAATTTTTACAGGCTGAAGTCTCATTTCAAAAGTTTTTTTTTTTTAGTAATATATAGCTATAATCTATTTACAATAGGACCCTTTCTGTTTCGCCATTAAATTAGAAACAAACACCAGTTCATGTGCATGCTGTTGACAGTGTGAACGCAGTCATCTCACAGTAATGCAAATGGCCTGCTGAGAAGGAAACAATACCGGCAATCAGATTGTTTACCTCTGTAAATGCATTAATTCCCTAAGCACGTTGATGAAATTACACTTAGATTATACAGTAACATTATATTTCTTCTGTTGGTGTTTAAACTATAGGTCACCCGTGTATAAACGCATCTCAAAGTGAGTTCTTTGTTCCTGGCCAGAGGCTATAATTATCATAACACTCAGTGACTTGTCCATTCCATTTAATGACTTTCCTACTGATTCATTGTGAGTCACTTCTTTTATAAAACTAGATCACACCTCTGTGCTTCACTCCCGATCTCTGTCCCTCTCCGACAGACTTATTGTTCAGCGGCTCTGGCTCGCCGTATTGGCAGTGTTTTCATAATGGCAGGATGATCAGAGTGTGCACAGAGGTGCTGCAGCTCAGCCAAGCTCATCACAACAACATGTACCTGCAGCCAATAATCAGGAAAGATGTGGCAGCGACACCATCGCTCTCAAGAATGTGCACGGTTTTCTGTGTAGACAGGCTTCCTTCCGAATGTGGTACACATTTTTGAAATAATGCACATTCCTGTGCACAGCTTTTAAGTGCTGCTGCTATATGGAGATGAACATTTGGTGGAGTTATTAAACCATCGCAGCAGAACAAGATAACAAAGCACATTGCCCTTGTTTTCCTTCTCATCAATGAAGCATTGAGTGGCATTAAACTCACTGTCAGTGTGCCTGTATGCACCATTAATACACCAATTTTTCCCACTTCTTAAATTTGACCTTGATTGACCTCATTTGTTTTTAGTTTCTCATGCGCAAATTGAAACTGCACATGGCCTCTGTTCTTATTACTAAATCAAGCCAAATAAAAGTATCTAATCACCCAAAAAGAAACCAAACACAGTTTCAAATGTGCTGGTTTTAGACCAGTTCTATTTTTTTGAAATCAGAGTGCTCTTTCTGATCTCTCGCTTAAACATTTCAGGTGCTACTTAGCTTTAAGTGCTTAGCTTCCTGTTGAGCAAATGAACAGGAGGGAAGTTAGCGGGCTGTCTGTGGGTAAACTAATTTCACACATGAGGCACAACGCACGGTGGAAGCCGTGCCTATTTGCTCTCTACTTGCAGGTGCATCTTCATCTCTCTTTCTCTGCATATGAAGCAACCAAATGTGAGATGAAAATCTTTTTCCTTCCTGTGTATAGAATACAAAGAAGCCCTGTAGCCGAAAGCTACAGAGACTCTAAGGAGCGTACTTGAGTCAAATGGTGTTTGAAAAACTATAGTTGTTTAACACCATTTAAATAAAGATGTTGCCTCAAGGCTTCAGGCTTAATCAAATAGCTTTTTACTCTCACAGTAAGGAACAATATGACTTTTATTTCCATATAGGACTGACAATTGAAGTTCCTTACATCAAGGTTTTCTACTCTGCAGAGCTGTTATAAGGGGGTTTTATTTGAGGCCAGCATAAAATTGTTAAATTCAGACATTTAGGAATACTTAGGCCAGATTCCATCCATCCACTGCATTGGGATCCATTAGCCCTGGATATTCATGAGCCTCCTGTAGCAGGTCTTTCTCTGGCCTACCTCTCTCCCTCTTCTCTCTTTTTTTTTCCCTGACACTGTCACGTTCTCCATCTCAGCGGGATTCTTAGGAAGATTGGTTACCTCTGTCTCAGTCTCGCCTTCCCTCAGACACAATCTCCCTCCATTTCTTCCACTCCTTCTTACTCTCTCTCTTTGCCGCTGTCTTCCTCAGTGGGACTCTTAGAGAGAGAGCTGCCCTGAATCCTGAATGACTCCTCTGCAATATTAATGAAGGGAAAGCTGAAAAAAATCCGAAGCTGACATTGACAAGATGGGGGGGTGGGGTGGGGTGCAGGAGTAGAGATGTTAAAGACAGAGGCAGAAAGATGGATTGGAAGGTAGGGAAAGAGAACGAGAGAGGGAGACGAGTTGTCTGCCTGGAACCAAATTTCTGTTCATGTTAACCTTCTCTTTTTTTTTTTTTTGCTTTCACAGATATACCCACATTAGGCCATTTCTCTACAGCTCGACAGACTGAAAGTCAAAGGAGAGGAGGACAACAGGAAACTCAAGAAAACAATCACTGGAATGTCGACCTGGATAAACAGACTTCCACTTTCCTCAAGATGAGACTCCTCACATTGAAAGCCTCGTTCTAAACGAGTGACCTCTTGGTCGTGTGGATTTGTTTAAACTTGCTTTGGCCTTCTCCAAAGGAGCACTTTAAGGCAGAAGGCATCTGTGACGTTTGCCTCTGCTGTTTCCATTTAACACAGACAGCACAGCACTCATCAGATAGAGCGGAGTCTCAGGGAAACTATTTAATTTTGGGCTTTTCAGGTTTTTTTAAACCTAAATCCAATCACCCAAAGGGCTCAAAGGGACAATACATCTTTATCATTTTAGTATCTTCTGCATCCTAATATGCACATTTGCTGTCTTACAACTCTTTCAACTCTCTAAAGGATTTAAAAAAAACTTTTACAACAGTGAGACAGTCTCATTTAAAGGACTCACAACCCGGCATCCTATAGCCATGGAAGGGAAAACTGACAGCATCCAGGATTTTTTAAACCAATTGTGGCGCTTTGCTTCAGAAAAACACAACCAGGGGGCCTATAACACAATCTGCCTGGTGGTCCTCCTGACGCTTCCCCTGCTCGTCCTCCTCACAACAGTGGTGGTGTGCTGCCACTGCTGCTGCTGTCGTCATGCCAACAGCTGCTGTTGTTGCTGCTGCTGCGGCGACGCCGTGTCATCTTCAAGGTCAGAAACAAAGAAGAAAAAAAATTCAGCCAATACCGAAGACTTGTGGATCTCGGTCAAGCCGGGGCCAATGACACCTGACAGGGTCGCTCTAGCCATGGAGTAGAAATCCCTTCTTTATCATGAGAACGCTGGTCAGTTCGCAGAGCGGAGCTGATGGAGCATCCCAAAAGCATAAACAGTGAATGCTCTTGGACTCAGCGGAGGTGATATTCAAACTAAAAGGAAGAAATTCACATCTGTAGTGGGCACAGATGTGGTTGAAATATGTAAATAGTGTATATATTGTTGTCACTTTGCATTCATAAGATATCGTGCGGTGGTTTTATGACAATGTTTACAGCATTTTTATGAGCTTTTTTTAGTGTTTGGTACATAAAGGAAGAAATATGAAGACAGAAGCGCATATATAAGTGCAAGTGTGTATGTGTGTGTGTGTTTGTGTGTGAAAGAGAAGCACAGCGTTATTGAGAGCACTTTGTTCTTAGAGCTCCCATGTGAAATTCTGTGCGTGTGTATTTGGGAGAGAGAGCCAATTTAAGGTCTGCCCAGTGCTCAGAAAGCTGCATTACTCACATTCAGGCTGCAATGCAGACTGTGATTGACTCTCAATTTGTAAATCAAAAGGCACTGACATCTAAAAAGCTGAACCCACTGCCTACAGAGAGAAACTTTCTTCATTCCGACAATTTTCCCCCCGTTTCTTGCAGATGTTACAGCATTGTTCACAAGAGTGGAACTCCACTTTCATTGGGTTTTTAGAGAGAGTTACACTATTCAGGGTCAAATAAGCAGTAAAAAAGGCATTATTTAGAAAAAGTTAAGAAAAAAATACCAAAAGACAAACAAATAATAGTGGAAATGTTTATTAGACACCTATACCCATGGAAGAGACTGTAATGATGAAAGGTAATGTATTTATTGAAATTTTTGACATTTATTCCTTTAAAACTTATGAATATGACTGAAAGAGGTGGCATAAGTTGGTTAAGAGCAGATCCACGTGCACTTTGCATTTTGTTTTGAAGTCATTACACAGATAAAGAAGAAGACATGCAAGTCTTTAAGAGGAGGATGTTTACCCCACTGCATTTCACAAAAAACACTGCAACTTCTTTTTGCAAACAAGACACATTAAACTGGCATTAAATATGTTTGGAATCACTGAGTTTTGGCTAATTTCCTAACAGGGATATAGACAATTACAGATTGTGAGAAGTGCATTTAATTAAACAAACAAAATCAGTGACAAATTATTGTCTAAGCATACATCTTATTGTATTTCATCATGCTGAGCACTTCACCTACACTTGTAATTGTGCCTTGTAGCTCCAAAGTCCATTTTACATGTGTTTCTTAAAAAGTCTGATGAGAGCTTACACAGATAATGCTGGTAAACACTATTTGCCAGCAGTATTTTAATGCCATTCTGTTGAGATACATGTATACAACATGTATACAACTCAAAGTTATATGTTTGAGGAATGGGTTTGAACAGTATTCAAAGTAATTTTTTGTTTTACCTTAATTAACATCACATACTTTCCAAAAAAATCCAGAAAAAGAAAAACTGAAATAATCAAATGATTTGGGCTTCAAGCGGATTGTGCCTGAAGGCTCCTTATTTTAAAAGTGTATGACATCTCAAGGCCCAATTAAGCAGAAGCATCTCAGCAGTATCATCATCTTTATGCATTAGCTTATTTTGGCACTAAGTTGATCTTCTTGCTCAAGTGCTGCTGGGAAAACCAGCCCCACTCATTTCATTACAGCTTAGACAGATACGTCCCCATGTGGAAATTTGGGTTTGTCTCTTCTGCTTTATGTTCACAGAGAGAAACTGCGCATGTTGAAGTTAATTTGAAAGCTTGCCCTGGAAAATACAGGCAAAAACATGATGACTAATAAGTGCAAGACTGAGACGTTTAACAAGAAATTGCATCGCCTTGTTTGGGGGTTTGCCGAGCACGTCATTGTGGTTTGTGTTTGTCAGAATGAAATTCATAGTCTTTACTCGTTATTAAATGCTGACTGTGGCAGGCTCTTAATAGAGATACATAATAAAAATGTATAATTATGTCAAAGGATGAAAAAAAGTTGAAGTTTGGCATTTTGTAAGGTATTCTTACTGCATTTGTTTTCTCTGTAAGAGTTACCTAATTCAGTTTCATGTCTGCATGCTAAAAATGTACACACAGCCAGCACCTGATTAGCTTTTCTTAATACAAAGATAGGAAAAAACAGAGCTTGCCTGACTCTGTCCAAAGGTAACAAAATAATAATTAACATAGTAATCAGTACATGTGGAACAGAAATTCACAGGTTTCCGGTTTTGTTCTGTGGTAATCTATTCTTGTTAACCAGTAGAGACATTCTGAGGTAGACGGTGCTTTTTGTGAAATTTGGTTACCACTTGAGTAGTTACTTCCTGTTTTCTGTCTTTGCTAAGCTCAGCTAGTACTTTAACCTTTAATCCCTTTTTCAGTTTAATCTAAGGTTATCTCCTTAGATACTGGCATATGAGTCCCACATGCAGTAAGATCCAAAGACAAAAATAAGCACTGGTTTTAAAGACTGGAGTTGGGGTGAAAATGTACACTATATAGCCAACATGGATGAAGCTACTGTGATGCTACCCACTGGTTTGAGGACTGCCAGAGTTCGCCATGTACTCAGGAGTTAATGGAGCTAAAAGTGAAAAATAAGTCTGGGATTCTTCTAATTTCCTTAAATTAGATGAATACTAGTATGTGTTAAAGAAGCAGCTGGTTATCGTCCATGGTGACTCTTGTCAGGCAGCTTCTGCTAAAAGTTTCTACTGCTGCTTATTAGATACATGAAATCCAAGTGGTGATTGTTCCCAGTACTTACAGAAAGGTCTTTCTCTACAACTGAAACACTATAAAAACCAAAAAATGGAACTTTATCTACAGGTATGATATGAAGAAAGTACATCCTCTTTCAGTTCTGCTGAAGGTTTTACATCACAATGGCAACACTTTAATTCTTTTCTTTTTCAGCCATTCTGTTGTAGATTTACTGCTGTGCTTGTCCTGTTCATTGTCTTGTTGCATGACTCAGTTTCAGCCAAGCTTTAGCTGTTGGACAGATGTTCTCACATTTGACTTTAGAATACTTTGCTATACAGTGACTGCAACGTGCCGAGGTCCTGTGGCTGCAAAACAAACCTAAATCATCACCATCACCGTGCTTGACAGTTGTGATATGCTATTTTGGTTTTCACCAAATGTAGTTTAGTCTTGTCTGTCCAAACAACATTTTTTCAGAAATCTTGGGGTTTGTTCAGATTCAACATTACAGACTTATCCTGTGCTGCCCTGTTCTTTATAAGAGAAAACGCTTTCTTCTGGCAACCCTCCCAAACTAGCCATACTTGTTCAGTTTTTTTCTAATTGTACTTTCATGAACTTTAACAGTTACCATGCTAACTGAGGCCTGTAGAGTCTGAGATGTAGGTCATGGGTTTTTTTGCAGTTTCTCCGAGCATGGCACAGTCTGACCTTGGGAATTTGTTGGGACATCCACTCTTAGGAAGATTGGCAACTGTCTTCAATGTTTTCCACTGAATAATCTATCTCACTGTAGAATGATGGACTTCAAATAACTGGTGATGGCCTTATAAACCTTCCCTGATTGATGGGCAGCAACAGTTACTTTTCTAAGATCATTGCTGAAACACCTGAATGTTCCAGATCAGCAAACATCCAAAACTTCAGCTTTCACAGAGGTGCTCACACTTGCTAATGATCAATTAATCAAGTGGATTTGTTGAGCAGCACCTGGCTGTTACTTACCCTCTAAATCCCTGTGGAAGCAGTAAGGGTGTACTTAATTTCACACACTATTTCTGCATTTTTATTATGCCTTGATATGTAAAACCTTAGACCTGAAATAGGGTGTACTTTTACCATGACTGTATATATTGATCCCTTCTATCAAAAATGCAATGAAAATTCCTTTTCTTATTTGCTACAGCTCCATTGTGTCCCATTTTGAGAGCTCCCCATATAAAAAAGTTCTCCCGTACTTGATAGAAATTGTAACTTTAGTTACTTTAGTTTTCTTTTTCAGCATATTTTGATGACTGGGCAGGCATGAGACTGCAGTTATCACAGACTGTATATAAAAAAAACCAAAAAAAAAAAACCAAATATATAACTTCCAGATCGGAAAAAGTATGACAATGAGAGAGTGCCTTCAACTTGCATCCTTTCTAATAATTGCCAGAAGAGCACCACTCCTTTTGTTGCAGAACAGAAGTCTGATTGTTAAGTAGTTTATAGGAAAATGGTCCTCCCCTTGATCTATGACCTCATTAAATAATGTCAGAATGAGTTTATGGTCTCATTTGCTAGTTTGAAGTCTTATATGGTAGAACATGATGTGCATTTTCTAGGCTTTGTCCCCATTAGAGAAACATATGAGCATGTGGTGTCCCTCAGTTTTGAAGTCAGTTCACCTTCTGGTTTCAAATGACATTGACATGATATGATGGTGAATAAGGTTATCTTGGCGGCTTTAAAATTGCCACAGTGGTTTTATCAAGGTTTCATTTGTAGTCGGTGGGATTTACTAGCTTGTGCTAGTTATCCTGCTTGGTTATGAAGGTACACCAATAATTCTATATTTAACGGTGCTAATTCTAGCAAGCCATAAATGGTCTGAAAACAAAATGAACTCACTTCCCTGCTTACTGAAAGAGCCACCTGAGCTTTGAGTGTCTTTTAGTGTTGCTCAGCATTTTATATAAAAAAAAAAAAAAAAATCCGCCTGGATTGATTACAAGAAAGCCTATGACTCAATGCCTCAGACATGGATCCTGGAATGCTTAGAACTGTACAAGATCAACAGGACCCTCAGAGCCTTCATCAGGAATTTGATGGGAATGTGGAGAACAACACTAGAGGCCAACTTCAAGCCAATAGCACAAGTCACCATCAAGTGCGGGATTTACCAAGGAGATGCTCTGTCCCCGCTGCTGTTCTGCATAGGCCTCAACCCCCTCAGCCAGATCATTAACAAGACTGGCTATGGATACCGACTACGGAATGGATCAAAGGTCAACCACCTCCTCTACATTGATGACATCAAGCTGTATGCCAGGAGTGAACGAGACATCGATTCACTGATCCACACCACTAGGATATACAGCAATGACATCGGAATGTCATTCGGACTGGAGAAGTGTAGTCGGATGGTAATGAAGAGAGGGAAGGTAGTCAGAACCGAGGGGATTGTACTACCAGAAGGCAACATTGCGGACATTGAG
>VUQS01012857.1:3739-17353 GCA_015108495.1 Heterochromis multidens
AAAAAAGGACTTAAAAAAAAAAAAAAAAAGGAGAGATGGAGAGACATGAGATTTATCACATGATCTTATCAAAAAATGGAAAATTAAAACTTGTTTACTCCAAAAACATGGATTCTTACCTTGCTTGAAAACTTCCAGGTTGCGGAACTCCAGAAGGTTGTTCCCATAATAGAAGTTTGTCACATAAATTTTGCCATTATCAGACTTTGGATCCTTCATCCATGCTCCCTCATTCCTGCCGTAGGTGTTGTGAGTGACTGGCTCGGAGATTGTTGCCAAAGTATCCTTACACTCCCCTGTAAAGAAGACAGAGCGTTATGAGTGAAGATTTAGAGGCACTTTAACATCATCCAGACCTACTTCAAGGGGTCTGAAAATAATTAAAGGCTTTTGTTTTAACCAGCTTGAATCACGGAAAGGGGAGGTTGACACAGAACAGAGCGCTGTCTTGTAAAGTTCAGTCATTTACAGACAAATATTACTTTGTGTTTCTCTAAATGAAACTATTTGTGACAAATATAAAGGCAAGTCTGTCCTTTTTAATTGGCAAATGATAACAATAAATTCACAGCACTGGCTGTGGCTGCAGGTGGCCACAGATAGTGCAAAGTTGTTTATTATTTACCAGGTTTCTTTGAACTGGATTCCTCATGCCTCTGCATTGGTTCATCTAATTCCATGTGTTCTTCCTCCCCCTCTTCCCAGCTGATTTTGTATTTCTGTTTGACCTGAGCAGCCTGTCTGGTAGTAGTGGTGGTGGTGGTAGTGGTTGAAGAAGAGGTAGTTAATGCAGTGGTGACAGGCAGAGCGGTGGGAAGAAAAGCTGTCGGTGTCTGTGGCAAAGCTGAGCCTGAAAAGTAGTTGGATGTGGTTTCGTCTTGTTTTATAGTAGCAGCCTGTGTGGAGGTAGCAGTTGTGGAAGCTGTTGTGGGATGTATTGGTGCTGTGGTTGGGCCAGCGTGGGTTGTGATGGTCATAGTAGATGTCAGGCTGGTAGTTAAAGGCTGTGTTGTTGGATTTAGTGCAACAGAGCCTGGATTAGCTGAAGTACTGCCAGCTATGGTTTGCATTTGGTCTTTTAGCTCCAGCCCAGAGGGTTCCTTCACATTGGTGGGTGTATATGTTGTTGTAAATGCTCGTACACTTTCCTCCGTCACTGTATTTTCAGAGGCTTGGACTGTGCTCATTGAGGTTTTGGTCATTTTCTGGTGAGTAATACTAAAAGAAATGTCTGCTGGTTCAGCCATCGAAGGGACTGGCCTGTTGGTGATTACAGCAGTGACTCTTTGAGGAGTCTGAGGCGCGATGTTTGTGGTCCTTTGTTTGTGTTCTGTGGTGGGTGGTCCAAAGGTGAGGCTTCTCACCGTGGATGTGTCACGCTGTGCATCTGAAGACACATCCACTGATGTGGTTCCCATGACACTGATAAGCTTTTGATGAGCTTTTAAGATGGGCTCAGTTTCTTTTGTTTTTGTTGATTGGCTGGTCTTCTTAGGAGCATGCAAAGGACCTGTTGTTTTTGGTCGAAATGATCTCAGTCCTGCTCTGGTCCTGGGGTGAGGAGATCTGTGTTGAAGGAGATTCTCTTCAATAAACAGGTTAACTGGTCCATCACCGCTGAATCCATGATACTCAAAAACTAAAAAAAAAAGGAAAGAAAAAGGAGTGAGCGCCACAAGAAAATGTGAAAATATTCAGTGCCGAAAAAATACAGTCAAGAGTTTTGCAGTTTGTTAGCTGAGCCAGCTAAGCTTCTATGACCATCTCTCACCGCTACGACACATCCTGACATGAATTTATAATTATTAACACTTTTCTAAACATTATTTTAAAAACTGGTATAGATAGTCTTCTTTGCTTTAATACCACTTCCTTGAAGGTGACAGATGGTTTACACTCACAGTTCTCTCCAGGCTCCCCATCGTCTGCCACCATCGGATCAGGCTCAGATTTATAAAAAGTCATTCCTCTGATAATCATTCCATTGGAGCCAGGCTTTGACACCTGAGAAGCCTCCTTATTAGCAGTGTTTTTGGGAGTCACCTGAGGTCTGACCTCAATGATCTGACCGGAGCCGTCTGTATGTAGGAAGAATGGATTTTCCGCAATAAACTTCCCTTCATACTTTTCCTGTTAGACAAAAAGGCACACACAGCTTCTATGAGAAAATAATTCACTCTGAATTAAGAAGAGACCAATTAAAAGTCTTTGGTTAGAAACTGTGCAAATAGTTGTCAAGATTTCTGATCAATGTAACAAAGATTTTAGTAAAATCTTGAATCATGATATGTGGATGTGCATGTTATTTTAAAATTTTCACTACCATGAAAAGAGAATTAGGAGTTGTGTAAATAATGAGTCAGTGTGTGGCAAAGAAACTGTGTTCAAATCCAGTGAGAAGATCAGCAGGTAAGAGCTGAAATTATGACTAAAACTCCAGCACAAGTTGCAATGAACCTGAATTATCCTTAAGTACAGAGGAAATTTTTAATCAAAAACTTAATCCAAAACATTTGCTTTGTTTTACTATCACTTTAATAGCCTTGTTGGATGTTTCCTGCAAGTTTTCTAGTGAATCAACTGCATTTCAAGTCCAGGACAATGTAATCTTGCTGGATGGGTTCTCAAGTTTATACTCGAGCTGTCAGGGATCAGGCCCCGCGGTACTCTCTGTGGTCTGAGGTCTGCTATTGTCCTGCCAAAGCTTTCAATTACATCAATAACTTTCTTTTACACATTTCTGGGCCTTAATCATGGAGACAATGACTTTTATGAAGGAGTTTGTGGAAAGAACACGTAATTGTTCCTTTTGCTTTGGAGGAATGTTAGAGGGCTAAACAGAAACATCTGAATGTGATCACTTCTTTGATACTCGTTTCCTTCAGTCAAAGCTTTGCATTCAATAGAAAAAAGGGTGCAAATTAAAAGTAACTCATGATACTGTCTCAGTATATTGCCCATGATAATGATGGCATGATACAGCGATTCTGCGATACTTGATGCGATACTTGATACATCACAATATCTGTGTAACTAAAGAAGAAAAAATATCCATTAATAGCCTGTATGTGGGTTATTATTAGTAATGCATTTCAATAATGAGCCAGTCCAATTAGTTAGCTCTCTGATTTGCTTCCATTTACAGCACTTTGTACCCATTAACAAGATAATCTGTTGTTTTTGTTTTACACAAGTAATTACTGTATGAGGAAGACTTCTTTATGAAGCAGAGTATTTTTTAGCAGGTAAATTCACTGAAAAAGCTACAAACAGGTGTGTAGTTACTCTGCAGTCTAAGAAGAAATATAATTGCAAATATCATTAGAAATGTGCATGAACAATGTAGGTATGCTAATATTTAGTAACACACAGCTACAGTTTGAATGTACTTTACCGTAGTTGTATTTTAATTATTTAGAATCCTAATTTGCCGTCTAATTCAATGATACAAACTATATGATACATTTATTACAACCTCTTTTTGGTTTACAACATGAATAGTGGATACTTACTAACAGTATTTTATTTTTCCTTGGAAATTGAAGGTATTCCCGTTTTGCATCAATAGTTAACAAGCAAATACAGAGTTAGTTATGGCACTAAATACAGGCAAATAGTTATCTTTAGAACCCAGTAGTTATGTAGGTACTGGTATGTTATTACAGAATCTCCATAGGTTAACCGTGTGATATCAGTGTTGAGATGTCACACTTACCTCTGGGTCTTGATACGCTGCTGCCCTGCTGACCTCTCCAACTATCTTCTCATCCTTATGCTGATGCGGAAGAGGAGTAGGTGGGCTTTCAGTCACAGTTGCTTGAACAGGAGGACCCTCCCGGGGCTTTGCCTCATCCACAGATGGATTCAGAGACACCACCTATATGCAAACATGGGTACATCAAGCTATTAACATAAATATTTATATTTAATAATACTTTTTTGTTAATTATCAGCAATCATAATACTAGCAAAGGAAGAAAAATTCAGGGAGTCCAAGAACTCAGGTCCTTTATAGGACGTTTACTGCAGACATTGCAACTGGAAGTCATGACAACACACTATCCTGAAACCAAAGCAGCAGAATTCAGTCATCATTCATCTGAGTATTTACTGCTGCTTATTTTCCTGCTGTGATGTGTCAAAATACCTTTTTATGAAAAAGACCAGTGCTAAAACAGTTCAAATGCTCCCTTTCAAGAATGCACTTTAAAGTGTGGTCACCATCTTTGCTCACTATTAGTGACAGTACCAGGCATCTCTATAAGTGACCTGTTCATGTGCCATAACAGGAATTAATTACTACAAATGTAACTGATGTAAAACAATATTAAATATGCCTTAATTAACCATTTATTTTAGTTTTCCATACCAAGCCAACTCTGTGAAAACAAACGTTAGAGCTGAATGTACTTTACTGCAGTCGTACTTTAATTATTTAGAATCCTAATTTGTTGTCTAACTTAATGATACAAACTATCTAATGCGTTTATTACAACATCTTTTTGGTGTACAAATTGAACAGTGAATAATTACTTAGAGTATTTTGTTTTTCCTTGGGAACTGAAGGTATTCAAATTTTGAATCAATAGTTAACAAGCAAATACAGAGTTAGTTATGGCACTAAATACAGCCAAATGATTATCTGTAGAACCCTGTAGTTACCACTATGTTATTACAGTGTCTCCATAGGTTAACCCTGTATTAAGATATCACACTTACCTCTGGGTCTTGATATGCTGCTGTCCTGCTGACCTCTCCAACTGCCTTCTCATCCTTATGCTGATGGGAAAGAGGAGTAGGTGGGCTTTTAGTCAAACCTGTTTGAACAGGAGGACCCTCCCAGGTCTTCACCTCATCCACAGATGGATTCAGAGACACCACCTATATGCAAACATGGGTACATCAAGCTATTAACATAAATATTATACTTTTTTGTTAATTATCAGCAATCATAATACTAGCAGAGGAAGAAAAATTCAGGGGTCAAAGAACTCAGGTCATTTATAGGTTGTTCACTGCAGACATTGCCACTGGAAGTCATGACAACGCACCATCCTGAAATCAAAGCAGCAGAATTCAGTCATCATTCATGGTGCAGGCTCTTATCTTTACTCTTCAAATTCAGTCTTCGTAAGATAATTTTTCCCATGTGTTATATTTATGGCTAACAAACTGACAGCACACTCAGACAGGTGTTTTTAGTTATGAGAGTTATATTCTTGTCTACATAAGCATGCAACCCTCTGGTTGATTTTGCTGCACCTGTTAGAGGGGAGCAGCTTTATGGTTCATGTTGCTTTTGGCTCATTCCAGTATTTGGAGTTTAGTGAGTTCAGCAAATTCCCAATTGCTTCACTCAAACTCCATATGAAAAGAACATAAACATAAATAGCTGCTCAGGAGATTTATTAAATATACAGCTTCAAGGTAAATTGGAATTTTTATCTGTAAAGCCTGATTGCCAAAGCTCTCCATACCCCATATCCTAAACATGTTTTAATTCCAGTTTTGTTCTACTCGACTGGGATGATCTCTTTTTATGTGTGAAACTTACCACACTAGATGTTTTTCCCTTTATTAGAAAAAAGGATATTGCTGATCAGATTAAAAAAAAAAAAAAATACTCAGGCAGATAAAATTCCACATGTAACAGAAATTCTGAGTAATGCTTCCAGGTCAAGCCTCCAGTAAATCTGAAAACTGCACCTAAGGGAGTCTTTAACTGGATCTACTGAATCCAGAAGCCACCAGTACAAGCACACCTGTTAGTGAGAGTTTGCATGTGTTTCCTGTTACTGTACCTTTTCGATGTGATCCACGCGATCAATGAGCTTATTGGTAACGGAGTGCAGCTTCAGTAGATCCATGCCATAGAAGGATCCCTCGAGCAGCTCAAGTATGGTGGACAGCTAAAAATGATCAAATGGATTCCGTCAAAAGACAACGAAGTCAAGACATAGTATGCATGAAGTAGGTACAGCCCCAGCCCATTCAAACTCTGAGTCTCTGGTTATGGATAAAATATTGGGTTATCCTTCTCTGAATTTGATAAATATCTGACATCCATGCCACCAGTGGTCCAGATCCCTCTATAAATCAACAGTTAATGGCTCTGGAGCATGGGCACCTGTTTATATTGGAGGCTCTGGTATGGATGAGAAATGGACAGGATGAAACTTCACCTTGACATTGTCGTTTCCAGCTTCCCTAAGTTTTTTTAGCCTGTACTCTCCCTCGCATGGGTTGACCGCTGACGGAGGGGCGATGCAGGCACACTTGCACTCCGGTCCAGAAGTGATGGTCTCCACAGTGTAGAAGTCCTGCGCAGTGGCGCTCCCTTCTTCTATCCGTCGACAGGCGCTCCTGCTCAGGGGTCTGACAACACATTTACACCGACAGTCAGAGCCTTCCGAGAGGGCTTTCACTTTGTCATAATCACCCAGCAGCTACAAAGAGAAGAGGACGGATGTATTTTCCACCAGCAATCTGGAACTTTTGAATTTCTGCGCACAAAGTGATAAATATAAGATGTAAGGAAAAAGAAGTAAACTGTTTTTCCTACCTTGGAGAGAATGCTCTCTTGGCCTTCTATCTCCTCTTGCAGGCTCTCATTTTGCTCTGCACTGCTCTCAAGTTGAGACCTGGGATCTTCAGCCAGGGGCTTTGGCGCTGCAGTGCCCCATCGAAAAAACGCGCAGCTTATCACGATGACAAAGCCTAACTTATACATCATGTGAGGCTTGCAGACCGCAGATATAAGAAATAACAAAAAGCCTGTCACCAATCAATTCAGGTGCATGCAAAAGTCATAGCCTACCTCTGATTTTAAAAATCAGAGACTGTGCGTGCAAAAACCGCATCAAATATCCAAATTACGCTTCATGGGGTCATCTTTTTCATAGTCACAATGAGCGCAGAGTGATGAGACTGAAAAAAGTGTGCACCCTGTGGGAGAGCAGCCGGCGTCTGCCGCAGGAGCAGTGCTGACAGGAGGCGGGCCTGATCAAACTGGCGAGGAGGAGTTGAACTGCTTCAAAAGACTTCTGAGACATGATGTGCAGCTTGCTACAGTTAGTCATGACTAAAATCAAACCCGAAAACTCGGATTTTATTTCAGATTTAATTTAATGTGCAGTTCCCGGTCACACAACATGTAGTTTGACTTCAAATGCAAACTTTATGTTGCTTGTCAAAATGCCACTAAGCCTCTTCACAGAAGCGAAGTATCAGATGTGGATTTGCTGCCCTCTAGTGGCAACAGTGTTCACTCCAATCACAAAAAACGTAAAATGATTCAGTTTATTTTTACTTTAAGGCACATATAATTTATGTACTTCTCTTCATTCTACATGTATATAGACAAAAAGGACATGGGACATGTTCAGTTAAGGCATGTTGGTGCCATGTATGTTTCAGAATCACAGAAGACATTTGCAATAGAAATAATAAACCCTTTGTTGTGATACCGAAAGAATAGTTCTTCCTCCTATCCTGTCATTTGTGTTTATTTTCAATAGAACAATCAAATATTTGATTAAATAACTTTTAAAATGCAGAAATTACCATCACAATTATAAATATACTGCAGAGACCAAATAAACCCACGGTAATCTGTCAATAACTACATCTGATCAGAGGACAGGAAAAAGCACCACTTTTTGTTAAATATTTTCTCATGATGAATCTCCAAATACGTTTCTTTTTAAATCCCACACCATAATTGATTCTTATTTATTGTGGAAGTCTCTGTCTGTATTTTCAATATACTTGGCGTCTACTACCTCCCAAATGATCAGAGTTAACCAGCTTAGTGCCCAGACTAAAAGTTCAGACTAAAATGACTGCTTATGCCCTCTAGCACCCTTCAAGTTCTATTCTTTCCTCTGCTGCCACGGGCAGGATAAGGTGAGAAATACGACTCCACAGTCCACCATACTTGTCCAGGTCCATCATGTCAAAAGACACAGGGTGGCCATGAGAAAGGAATTTTTTCTGAAGGTGGTCGTCCACCATCTCCTCAACAGCACTCAAGCTAATCTTAGTAGGAATCTCATCTTCTTCCCCCAGCAGTACTGTGAAGATCAGAAAAGTTTTTTTGTATGCAGCATTCTCGTGGTCACAATAGCGATAAAAAATGAGCGTGGAGCCCGGAGGCAGCTCTTCAAAGCGATGAATGATGGCTACAGGTTTGTCTCCTTCAAAAGCTCCCTGCAACTTCTGGTCAATGTCCAGTTTGACCTGGTCACTGTCCTGGCTGGCTTTGCTGGCTCCATCTATGTGGAGGACGGAGGCATTGAGGGCAGAAGAGAAGGCGGAGGCCAGGCCCTGAGCTAGGCAGTTCAGCGTCCTCTCAGCTCTGAGGCCTGCAGTGAGAATCAGACTCACTGGCTCCGTGGGCTGTGTGGTCTGAAGGTGCCTCTTCAGGTGGATCCTGCTCCTTTCCCAGAGCTCAGCACGCTGGTTAGGAAACTGAGTCTTTGCTTTTTCCAGCTGCTTGAGGAAGACGTCTACCTGCCGTAAATCATTTGTCTGAGGCGGAGATTCTGGCTGAAGAAAAAGCTGCACCAAGATGGCAACAAATACCACTACACTCACTGCTAGCAAGTATATTTTACTTCCTATAAAAGAGAAAAGGACTGTGTTATTTAAACATCTACTTCATACAAAAAAACCCATCTCTAACTGTGCATTATTTCATAAAAAACACAATAGAAGAAAAAAATTTATTTTTAATAAAATCACAAACGGTCATTGCTTTCATGTGATTTTCATGTTTTAATTCAGTTATTTGGCTATTTGCTCACCACAAAACTAAATACTAACAAAAAAGGATGAAAAATTGGGACAAATCTACTAAGATTACCTCCAGTAACGTCTGGAACTGCAGGTTGAGTATCCTCTGGAGTGGTAGGGCCAATTGTTTCAACATCATTACTGCGTTCATCTAACTGCTGCTCCTCCGACACAGTCTGTAGCAAGGTTGTGCTCTCCTGTGTGTCCTGTCCTTCCTCTGAAGCTGGAACATTTTTCTCATCTGACCAGAGAGAGAAAAACAGGTTAACAAAAAACTAATAAAAGGTGGAAAACAAAAAAAAGTAAATAAATAAAACAGACAATTTAAACACTCCCAGTTTTGTTTGTGGAATCATAGGTTAGCAGCCTGAAGCAAAAAGTTGAAGAAAAAAATTCTAGTCAGTGACGTTTCAGAAAGCTCTGACTCACCGTTTCCAGATTGAGTATCTGTGTCGTTCGTGGCTGAGATTTCTTCATTTCGCTCAGTTTTGGGTCCATCTACCCGGTCGTTCTTTTTGTCATTCAGGATTGGTGAAGTTGTTGTTTCTGGTGCTTCCTGATTCCTCATGTGACTTTTTTCTGATAAAATAAGAATAGTTTAACTTCCACAACAGCCTACGCCTTTGGATCTCTACACATTTAAGATCATTGTGGCCCATCCAAGAGAAAATCATCTTGGATTAGGCAACTGTAACATCCTTAAATGGGATTTTTTTTTTTTTTTTTTTAAGTTTAGCACAACAGTAGTTTCCTTTTTAATCTTAGAACAATAAGGCTACATGTACATTTTAAACCAAATTAAATATGGACTGTGTATTTTAAAAAAAACTACTAAACTAGTGAATATGGCAAAACATGTGAGCTTTTTTAAACACACCCTCTGCCTCTGCAAGTTGCATCAAAGCTCTAAATTAAACAAACTAGCTACATAACCAGGACTGTAAAATGAATATGGCCATTTTGAGGAACATAGCAGCAATAAAACTTACAAATTATAACTGAGAACAACAATGTGGGTTGATGGGCTGTAACAAGCTCTTCCAGAGTTGGTACAATTTTATGCCTGTCAAACTGTGTGATCTTTGGCATTTTTAATAGATTCAACTAAACAAATTGGAACAAATTATGTGATGTTAACAAAGTAACAAAGACAACACTGGTTCATCGCTTGAGTTAGGTGCCTTTTTGATGCTTGAATGATTCATGGATCAGTTTTAAGTGGCTTAACAAGCACAAAAACATTCTTCTGAAAATGGTCAGGTACAAGGACTGCACTGAAAATGAGTGAAAAAACAGCCAATGTCCAAAGAAAAGTTTCAAAAAACCTTCAGAAAGCCTGGAGAACTGTCTCTCAAGGCCACTTTTTAAAAAAAAATTACAATAAAGTCCTTGGAAAAAAAAAAAGAAGAAGAAATGAGGGGTGGCTCAAGACTTTTGCACAGTACGTACATAACCAGGACTGTAAAATGAATATGGCCATTTTGAGGAACATAGCAGCAATAAAACTTACAAATTACTTATAACTGAGAACAACAATGTGGGTTGATGGGCTGTAACAAGCTCTTCCAGAGTTGGTAATATAATACAGTTGATTTTGAATAATATCTGAATCACTTGTTATAACACTTGGACAGGAACACTGACCTGAATTTGGTTCTTTTACTGTGGCTGTTTTCTCATTCTTTCTTGACCCTTGGTTGCGATCACCCTGATTTTCAGCATCAGCTTGACTATGATTGCTTTTGTCCTTTATCAGTGTGGCGTCCTTATCGGGAGAACATCCTTCTTTAGGAGACACCTTGTTTTCAGCTGAATTACTGTCTGAAATAAACACATTTGAATTTTTATTTAATTTCCATGAAATGCGTTATAATATCTATACAAGAGCCCATGTGTGGTCCCTTTGATTTACCATTGTCAGTATTAGTGTCTGGTTTTGCAGATTCAGATGATGAAGCTGTGGCTAATTAGATGAGATAAAGGCAATTTTTGATTAGTAAAACACATCTGGTAACAAAATAATTATTTTTTTTTTTTTTTACTGTGGTTGAATAATGTACCTGCTGCAACCGTATGTTGCTGCTTCTGAGCCAGATCATTGTCTATGTTCTCCTCACAGGATACGTCATGATTTGTATTTGTCAACTGTGTTTTTCCTTCACTGATCTCTGTAAAAAAGAAATGACTGAACACCGCTGCAAATGTTTTGTAAATACACCGGTACAATAAACATATGTGGTGTTTAACCATTTTATACACGTATAACGTGCAAGAAATGCATATGCAACATGCAAAGAAAAACTCTGCCGCTGATGTGTTGCAAATACAGGCATGTCAGTGGGGCTGATCTATAGACCGACATGAATCTGTTCAACTTTTAAATTAGGTTCAAATAAGTAAACATCAACAGTGAAAGAAACCTTGCTTCATTCACATTTGTTCAAGATAAACATGTTTTTTTTTTCTGCCCATATCTGGGTTATGATTGATTTTTCCTGTTTGACTACATTTCATCACAAGAAATGAATATTTTTATTCATAAATATGCACTAACAGAGGTAAACGCAGTGAGTCCAGCAGACCAGCAAACACTGTCTGAGCAACAGAAACATGAAGTACCTGCTGTTCCCTGGATGGTGACTGTGCTGGCTTCCTCCTCCATATCTTTGGATTGGTGGTCTGCCTTCACTTCACTCATGGTTCACTGGACTTTCCAAGGGTGCATAAAACAAATTAAAGATTACATCAGATTTTTTTTTTTGTGCGAAGCCACGAGTTACAGTTTGTCGTCACATGTTCAAAGGTCCAAACAGACGTAGTAAATCTGCTTACGTGCCTGTCAGCAGAGCCAAGCTCAAAGGCAGTCTCACTAAACTGAAAGAAAAAGAAAGAAACTCCTGAAGGTTTCAAACTGTCACCACATAAAAAGGAAACATGTGAACTGTAATTTGGACGCATTTAGCTGCGGCTGTGCTTTCCGGGATGATTGAGGCTAACTCAAAACTGAACTGGCATCGTGATGACAGAAGAAGACAATAACTACTCACCGCGGACGAAGCTCTAATAACGTGCACGAAACGTGAATTGTTAGTAACCTCAGTTAAATGGAGCTACTTGGTTAACCGATAACTACGCTAGCCCCGCCAGGGAGATGCTAATTTAGCCAGCAGTTAGCAAAGCAATACTTGGTGTTAGTGTAAAAAAAAAAAAATGCCTTCGTGTAACTTAAAAGTCATAACGACACGTGGGTTTTTTCTGATTTCCAGTCCATACCAAATATGTCATTAATCATATCGCCGTGGATCATACACTTCCTTAGCTTTTAGTGAGCGTGTATCGCTCTCACAGCTGACTCAAGTCTGGAGCGGAACGCTTAACGGCGCCTTCGTTTCTATGGAGATAACTAAACGTTGCACTATCTTCCGGACGGCGTCCTGTCAAGAAATGTCTCCCCTTCCAGCTACAGGGAAGTAGTCTGTAGTCAGTTTGTGCGCGCGATGTCACGTCGCATTGTTTAATAGAGGTTTTTGGCATTGCTAAGTTGATTTGGGGTTATAAATGGATTCCAGGGATTCTGAAGATAAGTTCTCACGTCCTCTGAGGCGATCCACGCGACAGACGTCAGGTAAAGGTGAGCACAGTTCGAGCGGTTCGCTAGCTTAGCCCGCGGAACTAGCTGACTTTAAGTTTCAAAGAATATCATGTTTGAACAACGTTAGCTGGCTTCACTGGTGTAAACTACCCTCAGACATGAAACTGTAATGAAGTGAACTTCATGTTTCAGTTCTATGACTTTTTATTTCAAACCACGAAGTTATCTCGTTACAGTGAAGCCCGAAAGGCTGCGGTGTATATTAGGCAGCAAGTAAGCAGTTAACACGGGAATAAAAAAAAAAAAAATCATGTTAACTGACCGACATGACATAAACCCTTCAGATGCAGCGGGAGAGATACTCACCTGAGAATATCTGTCCACTCTTACACAGCTTATCCATAAATGTGAAAAATGTGGCCTGTTCGAGTGAGTTGTGTGTTTTGCTTTGCTTTGCTTTGCTTTGCTTTGCTTTTAGCGCTGCATCTCGAAACGGTCCAGAGCGCAAACAAAAAATAAAATCACAAATTGACTTTCACTTTCAGCACCGGGGATCAGTGACCGGTGACTCCACCGGTGACACCGGATCCCGTTCCCTTTCAACTTTTTCATTAAGCCACTAAGCGCCGCTGTTTCAGAGTCGTCTTCCTTTTTTTTTTTTTTTTTCGGCTGCTCCCTTTAGCAGCCACCACAGCGGATCTTCTCCCTCCATGTCACTCTCTCCCTAGCATCTTCCTCCTTCACAACAACCATGAATCTTCTCTGCGGTCTTCCTCTTTTTCTCCTGCCTGGCAGCTCTATTTTCAACATCCTTTGTCCAGTATATCTGCTGTCGCTCCTCTGCACACGTCCAAACCGTCTCAGCCTTGCCTCTCTAACTGTGTCTCCAAACCACTTAACCTGAGCTGTCCCTCTGATAGACTCATTTCAACATCACATCTGTAGTGCTCTTTCTTGGCATGAAGCCATATTGCTGCTCACTGATCGTCACCAAACGTTTGGTGCTGATCTCAGGAAATGCAATAGAGTTCCCTCTATTACATTACATGTTACGTGAAACATCCCCATCCATCCATCCATCCATTTTCTTCCGCTTATCCGGGGCCGGGTCGCGGGGGCAGCAGCCCAAGCAGAGAAACCCAGACCTCCCTCACCCCAGCCACCTCCTCTAGCTTATCCGGGGGAACACCGAGGCGTTCCCAGGCCAGCCGAGAGATATAATCTCTCCA
>VUQS01012859.1:10196-25807 GCA_015108495.1 Heterochromis multidens
AAACTGTCAAATCCTCATGTATATACTGTATATATAGTAACCAGTAATTCATCCCTTATGTAGTCCATAACTTATTCCAACATCTTTGGACCTATAAATATAAATATATGCTATACATGTTGTTATTGTCTGTATTGCCCGTTTGTCTATTCTGTTACATACATTGAGAGCAAAGAAAAAACTGAAGCCCAGTTTCTTGTAAGTGTACACATATTCGGCCAACGTAGCTGATTCTGATTGTGACAATGGAATAATGAATAATGCAGCAGTAATCTGATACTGTGATGATTGCTTATTATGCTTTTACAACTCTATGACAGCATGGTGAGTGCCATCTATTAATCGGAGGGTTGGTGGTTCGATCCCTGGCTGCTCCAGTCTGCATGCCAAACATCCTTGGGCAAGATACTAACCCCAAGTTGCTCTCCGATGCATCCATCGGAGTGTGAATGTGTGTGAATGTTAGATAGAAAGCACTTAAGCATAGAAAAAGTGCTTGTATGAATGGGTGTGAATGGGTGAATGAGGCATGTTGTATAAAGTGCTTTGAGTGCTCTGGGAGAGTAGAAAAGCGCTCTATAAGAATCAGTCCATTTACCATTTATGATTTGTTGTTTATGTGAGTATTGCAGCACTCTCTAAACACCTCACAGTGTGGAGGTAGATAAAAGTCTGAGAGACTTTGAACAGAACCAGCTTTTGGTTCTAAAAGCTAACTCAATCAATAAGGAAAGATTCAGACTGCTGGCCAATTTTGTTGTTTTCTCTACTTAATCTGTTTGGTCTTTGATTGTTTGGGGGGGGGGACAATTCAAGGATAATTATAGCCCTCTCAGAACAAATTAGCCAGAGGTATGTTGGGTTTGAACCCAAGAGCAACTCCACTGGCAAAAAGCAACTCCAGCAGCTCAGGTTTCTATCTGCGCCAAACAACTACATCTCAAATGCCCATGCCACTTAGAGCTGGTGTTTGCTAAGGTTCAAAAATTGATCAAAAATAAAACAAATCTCATAACAAGTGCCTGATTACTGTCAGGTAGTATGCTGGTAAATGCACAAAGACATTTGAGAAACGTAGCTGTGAAAAGCCATCTGCACAAAGGTCAATTCTCTCACTTCGATTATAATTGTCTTTTCCCTTGAATAATGGACAAAACCTCTCATTGTTCCAGCAGGAAACAGCCAGGCACACTCAAGATGAAGTTTAGCTTTATTTGGAAAAAAATCTTCACCAGTCCACCTGCTTGGCTGTCGGAGCCACCGTGACCCTTGGATGAAACATTTTCTTCCTTTGTCTCATTCTCCATACAGCATGTTGTAATAATGAGAAGCCAGCACAGTTCAGCTGAACTCAGTTCAAGCCTGAAGTAAACGAGTTAAGCCTCCAAGAGCTGATTTCTCCCATCGATCGGCAGTGGTCATGCCTGTTGCGTTATGTAACAGAGCTGCTCCCATCTGGACCCGATGACCCATCCACTTAGGCATCCATCTCCGTTAAACACTAACACACTTAGCTCCGATCGGCTCCCTTCATCTTTATAACAAGGGAAACATATTTCACTCTGGGTGTCATCAACACGAAGTGAGGGGAGAGAAAGGCCAGAAGCTTTTTCTCATCTCATTCTCATCTTTGTAACAACTTTTCTCTTTCTTGAGCTCCCCTCATTATGTGCCGCCCATATTGCAGCTGTCCCTCTTGATTCTTTCCAGCTAATCTACATTTTCTTTTTTTTTAATATCTTTTTTCTTTCCTTCCTCCAGCCCATTTGTGTCTGCCAGTATCAGAAAAACTCATCTTCCCTTGGACATGTCATTATAAAACACCTACAGATGACTCATCTTCCACTCTCACCTCCCTGTCCGCCTTACCTCTCCCTTCATTTTCATCTTTATGGCACCTCTTCCTCTCCTTAATGACACAAGTTCCTTCATTAGCAAACTTTCTCCATGAGGAAATGAGGGTATTGAGGACATCTGGGGGGGCAGACAGAGCAGCTCTGCACCACCTGTTTCACCTGAAAGACATCTGGAGCACTGCAGTCCGTTATAATGATCTCCAGAGCCCAGTCAGACATGAGGGAATAGACTCGAGAACTCGGACATGGTATGGTTTGAGTTAGTGACCCAAGGTCTGCTTTTAAAGGGGGTTTAGAACCATTCTCGCCATTAGAAGAGCAGAGAAAAATAAGAGAATGGAAAAATTCTCACTCCAAGTTTCCTGTTGTTTTCTTTTTATATCATCCTCTTTCTCCATTTATTCTCTATCGTTATTTTTCACTCTTAACAGGACCTCTTTTTCTGCACTGCAAGTAGAGCTGCATGTTAAAAGATCCCACATATTCTTACCATATAAAATTAACTTTTGACCACATTAATCATATCAAACATGCAAACTACTAAAAAAGGTCAGCAGTCAAATACAACACTGATTGCCAATCAAGTTTCTAATTGTGTTGTATCTTGTTTTTCACAGGAAAGAAATGTTCTTAGATAGACAAAAAGTCTTAATCATGAGGCCTCGGGGGTGTTTATGTATTACTCGATATTGGATAGAGAAAGGCATAATGCTTTTCTCTTCTTCTCATCTCTATGGCTAACTAGTCACCTGACACCACCGGGGACTTCTTGTGTGCTGGCCAAATGTGTAAAGCACTACCCTATGGAGCCAGTCTGCCCATGTGAAGCAAAAACCATAGCTGATTTAAATTTGGGCAATCTCACCTTCAAGGCCTTCTCTTTGTGCACCTCTGGACTGCTTCCAGCTTTGCTTCGAGGAAGTTCCTTGTGACTTCACCCTTTTCTCTAAAGTGAAATTCAAATTGAAGGATCTCCATGTTTGACAGGATGGGATCCAGCCAACATCACGTATACACAAGTGCGAGTGTTCCCAGTCGGAGTTCACAGGAGCGATCTAAAAATAGTTGGAGCACTTAAAGCGATGCAAAAATGATAACCCTGAAGGGGAGGATCTGCCCAATTTAAACCAGGTTTTTGATTTTTATTGGCAGATTGATCACACTTTAGTCTATAGACACGAGCCTTCTGCCTCTTGGAAAGACAGTAAACATCTTGCCAACCAACCAACTTGGAATCCAGATCCTTAATGTCCTTAATTTGTCATGGATTAATGAGGGAACAGACATGACCTGGCCAGTTGTCCAATTACTTTTGAGTCTTTGAAAATGGGGGACTGTTTATAAAAATGGATGCAACAGTTAATATAAGACTTTTGTTAAAGCCCTGGAATCAAATCTGAAAGACTGCACTTCAATCACATCTTGATTGTTTGATTTAAATTCCACTGTGGTTGTGTAAAGAGGCAAAACTCCAAAAAAAAAAAAAGTATCACTGTCCAAATACTTCTGGACCTGACTGTACATACCCTTCTACTCCAAGTACATTACCAAAGTCATGGAGAGAAAAAAAAAAAATTTAACTCCACTCCAAACTCCATCATCCACCCTCCACTTGTCCAAGCAGAGGGTCTTGGCCTCAGTATTTTTTACTTCCTTGTTACAACTGTAGAGATAATTTATAGCCACTACAGCCATGACCTCTGCCCTGACCTCAGTCCTGCAGAAAGGAAAAGATCGATTCTCTCTTCAGGAAAACACACACACACACAGACACAGTGAGTTACCTGTACAGACAGCTTTATAGACATTGGCTGTCCAGTTCCCAGAGCTCAGGCACACCGCCTTCCTGTTCCCCTGGAGATTGTAACCTGGACGACAACTGAGGAGGCAAACAAGGCCCGGCGACACTGCTCTTCTCCCGCAGGCAGGAGGGGACAGCAAGATGTTCTCCAGAGTCACGATAGGGGAACAGCGCACCTCTGGGGGAGAAAGATTAAGAGACAGATTATTAATCTGTTTCTTGGTCATTATTAAAAGTAGTAGTAGTAAAAGATTTCCTTTTAAAGATAAAACGGGGAAAACACGGAACAAAAGAGTGAAAAAAATAGACTTGGAAGATCACAACCGTGTTTCCTGTGTGTTAACCAAATGTGATAAAATCTTCCTTTGAGCTGGCTCCACCATAAATGCCAACAATAAAGCTATTCTCAGCCGCTGTGTATCAAAAACTGGCACAGAAACAACAAACATTTGGTCGGAAATCAACTTAAGAAAGCACTGACCGCAGGGCTCGTACACTGGAGGCTTTTCATGCATTTTTGGAGGCTAGTGTGGTTTTTTCTTGATGATGGATAGATCATTTTCATTCTCTCCCTCGCTAACTCTCAGTTTCATTGGCTCTAGCTGTAGCTGGTTTACAGGGAAAGCTCACTCACAGGGATATTCAACATAAGAGATTACAATTGGATCAGCATCCTCTCAGGGCAGCCAAGTTGATCCTCTTTCACCACAGAGCAAACAAACACTAAAAGAAACCAACGGCATCCCGCAGAGCCCTTACAGTTGTGTTAAAGTCTGCAGGAAAATGCAGAGATGGCCAAACAAACAAACAGCGGCTCAGTCAGTGAAGGCCAGCAGAGATGGTAGTTATTGATAAAGGGGGAGAGAGAGTTTTCTGGAAGCGGATGGCTGAGGCGTTTTTAAATAGCGCAGCTATTTGGTTGACTGAAAGTGAGTCAGTGCCGGCCGGAGTAGTGAGGCCGGAGATCTGTGGCCAAACGCTCTCACACTGTCCCTTTTTTGTGTGTTGTGTGCATGACCTGGGTGCTCTCTGCGGTGGGCATGAGTGTGTGCAACTATTTTGACTTAACTATCAGTTTTGAAGTGTGTGGGTAATTTTGTGTTGTGTATATGTGGTAACTGTAGCTTTGCTGTGAGAAAGCAGATGTATCTTGTGCCATAGCGGGTCTCTGTGCAAATACGCACCATATGTTTAACCGCTGTATATGCATGTTTACATATGCTTGTAAACTACATGATTTTTCATAGAAACCCAGATTGGGGCCATTTGTTTGATAGATTGTCCTTGTGTTTTTTCAGCCAGGCACGTTTCAGTAAGCAGAAGAAAAACAAATCATGTGAGCTTTCACTGAAATGATAGTCAAGACTGTCAGAGAGGACTGCTGTGTATCTGAGTGAACGCAAGGCTGGGAAGATTTATTATGGAAAACAATGCTAATTCAATAACTGCATGAATAAATCGGATTTAACTCCACAGATGAGGGAATACCAAGACTTTGACGGAAGACATGGCGAGACGTGGCTGTAATAGATTAATTTTCTTGGATACGACATAAGGAGGGTTATTAAACTGGGAATTAATTATTTTTAGCCAAAATGGCAAAATACAGAATGTGCCACTTTGTTAAAGTCCTGGAATAAAATGGTTTAGCACCAAAAACAAGACACTGCTCACTTGAGCCAACAAAAATAACTGAAAACAGTATGTTATGTCCAAGCAGCAACATCCATGGCCGAAAAAAAAGCCAACAGAAGAAGTGCCAAAAACTGCAGTTTCTTAAATGGCCCCCTTTTAAGCAGGTTTACACCCTGACGGTCTAAGTTTTATAGCTAGTTATCCCCTTCATGACAACTGTGCAGGGGTCTAATTTCTATATAACTCACAAGTTTAAAATGTAATAAGACCTAAAGTTTACAACTAGCTGTCTACAAGGTGTCACCTTGGCTAATTTGAGTCACCTGAGTCAAAATGCAGCTGCTTGATACAAAGAAAAGTCAACACAAGGCACTGTTCAAGCTCACCTGGTTGCGCGGGCGACCTATATGCTGAAGGTTAATGTAGGGGCCTAGGTTTTAGTCCATCCCAGCCCATTTCCTACATGTCAATCCCCCCACTCTTTCTCCTATACTGTTGAATAAAGGCTGAAAATGCCAAAAAATAAGTTAAAGAAAATAAATCACTCTTTTTTAGCTACCCGTGAAACATAGAACAGATTTAAAATTTGTATTATTTGTCTTCAAAAACCCTCTGTGGTTGGGTTTTTACACTATTTATTTACAACCCCAGTTCTGAAAAAGTTGAGACGCTATGTAAAATGTAAATAAAAAAAGAATGCAATGATTCTTATTTACATTTTACACAGCGTCACAACTTTTTCATAATTGTGGTTGTATCATATTTTCATCATTATTTTAAGTTTTGCTTGGCTTTTTTTGTATGCGCACAGAGATTTCTCCAGATTCTCTGAATCTTCTGATGATATTGTGTACTGTAGATGATGAGATATTCAAAGTCTTTACAATTTTAGATTGAGGAACATTATTTTGAAATTGTTCCAAAATTTGCAGGCACAGTTTTTTTCTTTCTGAGAAAGTCTGCCTCTTTAAGGGTACTTTTTATATCCAATCATGTTACTCACCTGTTGCCAGTTAACCTAATTAGTTGCAAAATGTCCCTCCGGCTGTTTCTTTGTGGTGCTACTTACTTTTCCAGCCTTTAGTTGCCAACATCCCAACTTTTTTGAGAAGTGTTGTTGCCATCAAATTCAAAATGAGCTAATATTTTCCATGAAATGATAAAATGTTTCAGTTTAAACATTTGAAATATTTTTTATGTTGTATTGTAAATAAAATATGGGTTCCTGAGATTTGCAAATCATTGCATACTGTTTTTATTTACATTTTACACAGGATCCTTTTTCAGAATTTGAATTGTATCATATTTTTATCATTATTATAATTTTTGCTTGGTTTTCATTTGTATCAGATTGTTTGTTTATGTGAGGTTTGCATTCTGTAAATGGGTTTTTGGAGACTTGAAATGTAAATGTGTCTGCCTGGAAAGCACTTTGGGTCAGCTCCTGTTGTTTTAAATGGGCAAGAATGGACTTCACTGAATCAGACCTCTTGACCATGCTAGCTAATGTTAACTGTATACTGTAGGTTTTAGCTGATAACTTAGCACTCCACCCCAAATAAGGCCACTTCTAGCACCAAAAAACCAAGATGTTGGCAGCTGAATTAGCAAACTCAAAGCTTCAAAAACAGCAATCCATAAATCAGTAGCTGACTTTTTCCTTTTACCCTTTAACTTTTAAATGCATCATCATAACCAGCTGTTTTTTTTATTCTTGCAGTGAATATAGAGTCATATTTTGTAATCATATTGTGCTCCAGATATGAGGTTTAGAAAAGCCACTGAGATAGCAAAACATGCAAATTAAAGCCATGACAGCATGACACTGAATTTCTCCATCCTTCTGTTTTTTTTTCTTTTCCAGATCTAGGACACAGTGTGAGATAGTGGCTGACACTGGAGTGAAGGCTTACCCACACACCGAGGTTGGGGCCCACTCCACTGGGAGTTTGCCTGGCAGGTGAGTCTGGAGTCTCCCTCTAATCTGTAACCCCGATCACAGCCCACCTGACACTCCGCCCTGTAGGAGACACTGCCATTGCTGCACCTCAGGAAGCCATGCTGGGGCTGTGACAGTGGTGGGCAGGAACGTACTGCAAAGTTAGGAGAAAATAATCAGGAGAACCCAAACCAACAAAACAGGAAAAAAAAAAGCTGCTGTATTTATTATTATATTCAACTGGATCTGTATCTTGTGTTGCTGGGGTTTATTTTTTCACTTCTATCTATTTAATAGGTTTTCATTTCCTGTCGTGACATAGAGGTTCAGAAAAATAGGAAGTGCGGCCTTTAATAATGTGACAAACACTGTATATTTGTATATATATTTGTATATATATATACAAAGTATTTGGTTATTTTGTTTGATGTAACCGATAAACACCTGTACTGTGTATAAATAAGAGGAGGAGAAGGCAGCAATAAACTGCAGGAATGTACAGTAGAATGTATTTGGTATAACTTGGGCCTATCACTTAACCTAAAGTGTGAAAGTCCCGTATGAAATAAACAAAGAAAATCCTGGTGTGTGTGTGTTCCTGCCTGTTCTGAGTTATGCTGAGGTCTAGAAAAGGGTGTGTAGTGTGTTATTTCTCATCACCACCCATAGACAGACAGGCAGTTCAGAGTAGACCCCCCCTCCCTCAGGGCTTAACTAACTGGGAGGTCCAACAGTATGTGGTAAAGACTAGACTCAGAGTAACACATACAAGCAGACATATGCACACACACATAGGAAATATATACCCAAAGCCACATACTATAAATCTTCAACACACACCCTCAAGTTACCAGTGTCTTGGTATTTCTGAGTCACGCTGTTGCTGCCTTTCTATTAAAACTGCCACTTTCCTCATTAATCTCTTGACCTTTCCAGCTCACTTTTCTTTGCTTTCTTTCCTTTCTGCTTCCTTCCGTACAATCTTCTTTCTTCCTCCATGAACACCCTCTCTTTAATTGAATCCTCCCCTACCTTTCTTCCTCTCAACATCTGGCCTGGCAAAAAGCAGTAGTCTCCCACTAAATGTTGATTCCCCGTTCAGTCTAAACACATATGATCTCAATCTATGTCGAGAGATCTTTACATGCTAACACACGCCGACTCTGACTTTTAGGAAACTCTAAGCAAATCAGTACAAGAGATCAAGACATGTCTTCCATCTGGATAAAGTGATTTAGTGCTACATAAATGTTTATAAATGTTGGCAGGCGCCAGAGGAGAGGCGGCATACTTATAATGCTTTGATTAGGATTTGATGAGGAATTATATGAGATATGGTGTGGAAGAACCTGCTGGGATCAATCAGAAAAGCTCCACTGTTTCAGTGTAATAACCATGTACCCTGAGTACTGTATGATAGAATACGAAAAGTATGTCAGACACATTTAGCTGCAACTATGTCAGAACAGAGTAGCATTATATCACCTTGCATTAGCACTACAATCAATCAGCACACACCATCCATCAAGAAGCAGACTAATCAAAAGTCTTAAATGATGAGATGATCACTAAAAGATTTTTTTTTAGCGGCCCATCTGAGTTCAGCACCAAACTGATGTAGTTTAGCTTCACTGTTTACTTTTCTACAGGTCAGTTTTTGAGATATGGTGGCACATGAGGGTGCAGAGAATCTAAAAGAGCTAGACTAAATACTGGGTGGATGGTATTTAAAATAAATACACAAATGTACACACAAATGAACGCTGCAAAAAGTACTGTCCATATATCATCGTGCCTGCTTTAAATGGGCTTGTGTTATATAATATAATATATGGCCACCTATAATGTTATATGTCAATAATTTATGAACAGCCAACCAACATTACTTAATAATATAACGGGAACCTATTATATTTACTTCCAGCTGCATATTTTTATTCTTGGACTCTACTGGAAAAGGTCTGCATGAGTCACAGTTCTTATGGCTCAGTCATATTAGATTAAAAATATGACAGAAACCTCCTTGTGAAAAAAATTGGTGGTTGCCCAGTGATTCCATTGAATTTTTTCCTGTAAGTAGTTGCAGCAACCAACTGGTCGCCCAGAGATTAGGCGTGCAAACCCTCAACCTCAGGGCGGCCACTTTCGATTGCAAGGTGATTGCTCAGGTCACTCAGCGGGAGGCAACGTGCTTCCAAACAATCGCGGTCTGACTCGGACTGACTGCACTCTCACACGGATTGGCGAAGGTTTGAAAATAATTGCTGTCTAATTTATAAACGGAAACAGATTGCCAACATGTTGCAATCAATCGGAGTCAGTCTGTACCAATGAGCACAACTCGTCTGTGATGCATGCCTTGGCAATAGGGGACTCAAGTCAACTGGTTGTATTCTGGTTATATTACTATATAAAAGCAAAGTTGCTGAGCGCCTGTGTCAATTTGCAGTTAAATCGTTGTCCTGCAGCAACTAAGTCACTATCTGCGGAGGAATTTCTGAATTTCTGCAAGGTGTTAATGTGAATTTCTGTTTGATTAGGATTTCTGTGTATGTAGACGGAAACAGATCTGAGACTTTCGCCAATATCTCACAAACAGAATGCATGTAATTACCAACCTGACCCCATTTAATCACAAACTTCTATCAGTCGAATAGTAGACTGACTCCGTCTTATTGCTGTCTTTGAAGTTGAAGTGCTTTGAAGACGGTAACTGACAGCAAGTGGTCACAGACCTGGTCCCGTCTTTGAAACAACCATTTAAAAGGCAAAAAGATTGGAAGTTCATTGCACACAGCCACAATTTTTGGTCATGCTGCATTCTCCAACCATTATTTTCCCCAGTGTGACTATAGTCTGAGTGCAGCCCCTCAGTTCTAGCGCCTCTCCCTTTATGTTAGCTTTCTTCTGATTGGATGCTCTTCAAAGGTTAAAACAACAGGGTGGGGTGGGGCAGCATGGTGGTGGGGTGGTTAGCACTGTTGCCTCACAGGGTTCTCTCCCGGTAGTCCGGCTTCCTCCCACACTCCAAAGACATGCAGTTAGAGGGGTTAGGTTAATTGGTGAAACTAAATTGCCCATAGGTGTGAATGTGAGTGCGACTGGTTGGTCTGTCTCTCTCTGTGTTAGCCCTGCAACAAACTGGCGATCTGTCCATTGCACACAGCCATAATTTTTGGTCATGCTGCCGTCTCCAACCACTGTTTTCCCCATAGTCACACTGTACTCCCGCCTCTCGCACTATAGCACCCGTGACCATGAATTGGATAAGCGGAAGATGGGTTGGGATGGATGGATGGATGGATGGAGCTTCTGTGCTTACAGCCATAGCTTTTTACCTGAGATGATGATACTAAGGCTATCCCCTCTCTATGACAGAATAGAGAGCCAAAACATCTGAATATCTGAAACCTGAATTTTTGGCTCACAGGGATTACTTTCACACATTTGACAGAAAAAAGGAAACTCAATCAATCAACGGGCCAACAGTTGTTTAGAAAAAAATTAAAAAGCTTCTTAAATTTTCTTCTTAAATATTTCACAGCTGTATTTATTTCTTAGCTGAATGTCTTTAGGATTTGAACCGACAATTCTTTCATTAAGAAAAAGCTTCAATGTGGCTTAAATAAAAGTGATGATGCCTCCAACTGTGATGATTGTCATTTTAATATCATGCATCAGGCTTTCTCCTCACCTCTGCAGCTGGCAGGTGTCCCTGACCAGGTGCCGTCAGCCTGGCAGAGTCTGATGTTGGTTCCCTGGAGGTCAAAACCTGGCAAGCATCGAACACCACAGGCCGCATCATAGTGGTTGTTACATACATTCTGTACAAAAAAGCCATTTTCTGGTGGAGACAGCGCTGGACAATATACCACTGAGAAGAGAAGAGAAGAGAAGAAAAGAGAAGAGGAGAGTGTGAATTTCACATTACAGCTAACAAACGAACTGACACACTGTGACACAGAAACCCTGCTTGGTAGGAAACTCTGACTCTGGGACACAATGGAAAGTTGATGTTGCTGACAAAAAATGAATAAAAAAGCATTTAAGCAGAAAATTACTGCATGTCAACCTTCACTCCCCAATCTACACAGAGGAAGGAAGAGAAAGTAGAAAGCAGTGCATGAATCTGGTGATTAATGAAGCTCAATGTGTTCAGATGAAACACTGTGTGGAAATCACTGGCTCATTCTTCAAGGAATGAGAGGACCAGTGAAATTACTAGAAGCAGATTCATGATACATGACGCTGTCATCTCATAGCTCTGAAGAATATTTTGTTTTTTGTTCTAGCTCATTCACCAGATTATCACTATATTTACAACCCCTCATGTTTTTCACCGCTCTCACCCAAAGTCATTACTGGCCACAAATTCCTACTTTATGAAACATATTTCTCACGTTAGGAAGCATGTTTATACACATGTTAAACCTTTTAATATGTGTATTCGCCACCATTACAAATCACTACACAGCTGCAGCACTGCTTGTCTCGACTCACTTACAGGTTGGGGACAGAATGAGAGCAGATGGTGTAGGGCAGGACGCTCAAGAGATTTTCAATCTTAAGAGTTTTTTTCCTGGTTAAACAAAGGCTAACAGAATTTTACCAACTGCCTGTCCTTGTTCAGAGCATGGCTGTCCTGAATACAGTTTTGAAGATGTTTCATGTCTCTTCTAAAAGGCTTCCTCAGTTCTAATAGCTGTTGGGTTGTCACGATTATTTATTGATTTTAGTGACAAAAATGTTTTTTATTGCACTTTGATGTAAACATAAAACTGCTTTAATATCCATGTGGTGAAACATTCCTGCTAATGTACAAATCTGCTTCTAAATAAAACTGATCCTGAATTGCCTAAATTCAGTGCAGCTCTTAGAAGAAAAATAAAAAATATATTTAAAAAAAGGGCTGTACTAAGACTTAACACAAAATCAAATCAACAGGGCACTGCTTTCACTTTTACACTGTGCTACATTCCTGTTAATTAAAACATCTTCACACATCTCTTGATGCATGCTCAATAATCCAGGTAAAAGAATCCCAAAAAGTTGAATCTGTTCATCTGGACGTGGCGTTTTTTAGTGGGAGAAACGTTTCGTTTACCAACTGGTAACTTCTTCAGTCTCACACCAATAAGGTGTTTATTCACCTGACCTAAGTGCATCTCCTAGAAGCAAATTGTAAAGTCTTTCATGCATTGTACCTGCATGATGGGTGTCAATAAAACTCAAAGCAAAGTACTCCACAGTTTTGAGATCACTCTCTCTTTTTCCCCCTGTGATGTTTTGCATACAGCACATGTTGCACAAGGGGAAAACACATCTTTTATTCAATGTGTTGACTATTTTCCTGAAACCTTCGTTACTCACTGTATTTATTGGACACTTTGGTCTTTGGCCAAATGCGATGTGACTGCATTGGTGAGTTTAGTGCGTCTTTGTGGCCTGGATGGATACACTGACGCGCTGTACAGGCTTGCTTTTGTGGATGCCTCAGTTGGTGTTTGACGATTCACGTCAGCAACCATTGCACTGTTTTTTGGCCTTCATGCATTTATCATGCTGCTGTTTGTGGTGTGTTTTCAGATGGTTGAATAAGTTAGTTAGCCCTAAATCCAAAGTATTTCCAAACAGCGGATGATGATCCACTTTGAGGGACAAGCTCTTCACTTTCTGCAGTGCCAGACATTTGAATTTTGTTTCGATGGTCTGTTATCTGTAGTCTATCACTGCAGTCAAGTGCATGTGGGAAACTTCATGCTGTGCGGTGCGGGGAACAGCTGTGATTGGCAGACGGTGATTTAGGGAGTGCTTGATTTGCTTTTGCTTTGCGTTCTACTGGTGGAGCACACATTTTCAATATCGCTTGATCATGTTTTGATTGCCAATCTCGTGATCGAGATTAAAATTTATTAGAGCATGTCGTATGTGATAAAGGTACTGTGCTGCAGTGGTTTGAATCATATTTATCTAATAGACTCCAATTTGTTCATGTAAATGGGGAGTCTTCTTCACACACTAAGGTTAATTATGGAGTTCCACAGGGTTCTGTGCTAGGACCAATTCTGTTTACATTATACATGCTCCCCTTAGGCAGTATCATTAGAAGGCATAGCATACATTTTCATTGCTATGCAGATGATACCCAGCTTTATCTATCCATGAAGCCAGATGACTGCTGGGGGCTTCCCATGATGCACTGAGTGTTTCTCCTTCTCTCACCTCTTTTCACTCCCTCTGTGTTTATGCACCACTCTGCATTTAATCATTAGTTATAATTAATCTCTGGCTCTCTTCCACAGTGTGTCGTTTATCCTGTCTTCCTCCCCTCACCCCAACCGGTTGCAGCAGATGGCTGTCCCTCCCTGAGCCTGGTTCTGCCGGAGGTTTCTTCCTGTTAAAAGGGAGTTTTTCCTTCCCATTGTCGCCAAGTGCTTGCTCATAGGGGGTCGTCCAATTGTTGGGGCTTTTCTCTATTATTATAGGGTCTTTACCTTACAATATAAAGCACTTTGAAGGGACTGTTGTTGTGATTTGGTGCTATACAAATAAAATTGAATTGAATTGATGAGAAAGCAGTGCAAATGGGGATTTTTGACCTTAAGTTTTCTCATACAAACAGCTGAATTTAAAAACATTGTTCTTAAAGCTAGAAAAGAAAAACAGAAGACTCTCTTCATTTAAAAAACACTGACTCTCAATATTTAGATCAGCAACAATACAATGTTAAAGGTTTAAGAAAGGGGACAAAGAGGGATACAAAAGGGATCATCTGTTTATTTCAAATGTATCTGATAGCTTATTTAACAGATCAAATGCTTTTACCTTGGCAGGTCATGCCTATTGGCTTATAGCCCGGCTTGCAGACACAGTCATCGAGGGAGGTGCTGCCAGGTTGGGAGGTGTGCTGGGCGTCAGGGCAGGGCAGGCAGGTGCTCACACCTCCTGGTGTTCCCTCTGGTTTATAAGTTCCAGGTGGGCATGCTATTAAGAAGAGAAAACAGGAGAGATCCTGCTGTTAAAAACCAAATCCTTTCTTAATTTAAACACAAGTAAGACACAAAGAGACATCTGGTAGGAAAAACTGGATGATAGGCGTGTATAAAATTAAAATTTTGCTGAAATGAAAAACTGTCTGAGGACTGCAAGACAGCGAAAAGCTTCATGACAGAACTGAAAAACAGCTTCACAGATTTATGAGCAGACTTTGATCATTTTCATGTCTGGACATGTAGCAGTGGAAAATCTGGCAAATATGACAAAATGATCCTTCTGGCTAGGTAAAAAAGATGAGTCCAGTTCAAAGTTAATTATTCCAGGCAGGGAAAACTGTTTTGTGGCACTGAACACCATTTTCATTACAAAGAAATGCAACAATCAAAGAAAGCTTTATGAGCATCTAAAACCAGTTATGCACATGGGATACATTAGAAAATCCCTTTTGATCACCTGCATGCATGCACAGGATGCAATATGTTTCCTATTAGCATCACCTGAGACGGATCAGTTCACTACATGCTGTGAGGGTGAATAAGGAGAAGGGGCAGTCAAATTAAAGTCCTTAAACCTTCTTTTATTCATAAATCAACTTCTAAAACCAGTTGCAATGAAAGTGAATAAAAATACGGCTACTTTCACATGGGATTTGTCATAAATAGCAGATTACCTGATTAATGATATAATTCTCTGTAATATTTCCAGTGATCTAATCTGCAATGACCTCATAAGTCTCTGATGTTGAACTACTTGAAATTACCTCCAAAAATCAGATTTTGATTATTTGTATTATGTTATTACTGAGGACAACAGCCCTTATCAGCTGTTATCTGGGAAGTTTCACACAAACGATTATTTGAGCTGGCAATTCCCATAATTCACTGTGATTACTGGTGTACTTTGCAGTAGACCAAAGTAAATGTTTTATTTTTGTTCCTTTGTATCCACTGTGACGGAAGCTTTTCAAACACACTACAGTCTTAAAGTCTTTGGCAATTTCAGTTATTTAAGATTACACACAATTTACTATCATCTCCTCTGGTAGACTCAAGGAAACACTCTCAGGATTAACTGCAGAACTGCCTGGTTAACTAATATTTGTAAAATCGAACATAGCGTTAGTATAGGTAGACTGTGAAGTTAGACTCAACCACAGTCCTAGAGATCAGCTGATCTCAGTGCCAGCCCACATTAGCTGATGGCTCAGCTGATATACCCTTCTCTACATCAGAACAGCAAAACTCATAGAGCACACAGATCTAGTTGATTTAACTTTCTGAGTACTAAGTTATCAGAAGTAATACCCTACCACTAATCCTAACCCTACACTATGAGAATTTGTCATTTTTGTCCTTTTTTTTTTTTTTTTTTAAATTTTTCTCTC
>VUQS01012859.1:25827-52146 GCA_015108495.1 Heterochromis multidens
CACTCTATAATTTTTTTTTTTTTTTCTTTTTTTTTTTTTTTTTTAAACTGTTCTCTCAAATCTCAGCAATCAGCTGACAAAAACAAAACATATTTTTTTAACAAAATATGTAAATTTCTTTTGTTGCTTGACTCTAAAGCACAGGGTTAGGGGGGTTGGGGTTGTCACCACTGATAATTTCCCTCATAGGGTTAACCTGACCACAGCTGCTGTGCATCTGCAAGCCACTTTGCAAGCCGCTTTGCAACCCAACTCCACCCCAGCTCCTTCTTTCATGCTGTTTCTGACTTAATTAATATTATATCTGTTGCTAATATCATTTATTTATAACACATTACCAAGAACTGAGACAAATAAACATGAATGATCTCAAAAAAGACTGGGAAAGAGAGCAAGGAACGGAAATAGTCAAAGACATCTGGAAAAAGGGGCTAAATTATGTTAAAACTTGTTCAGTTAATGCTAGTAAAGTATAAAGTATTCTGATTCTGATTTGGCATTGTTCGATAAAATTTAAAATTTTGCACAGGCTGCATTTTTCAAAAGATGGTTTTAGGGGCTATGTGCCCGGTGACAGCATTGTTCACTGACTGTCTGGTTAAAGACTGACGCAATAATTTCTACCTAAAGGTTATAATTTGTATTATATTTGCTTCTTAATAAAGATATATGAAACAATATCGTATCTGTCGTTATTATTGACTCCTTTGCCATGTGCTGTTTTGCCACAAATGTATGTGGTAGGGCAAGGAGGTCCCATAAGGCTTCAGTCACACAGATCCAGAGATCGGTTGGCAACTGTCTGGCAACCATCAGTTGCTAGGGAAAAATGTCTATTCCCAGACTGGTTGGCAAGTGGTTGCGTGAGGTTGTTGCACTGAAAACCTCCTTGTGATTGCTTTGGTTGCTAGCAGGCTGCCGCTGTCACCTGTGGTTTGTATGGAAGACACCGACTTGTCAGCAAACACTTGCCAATTACTCGCTAAGCGGTAGTGAAGCTGTGAAGAATGCGATGCAATCTGGAAACAGAGACCAGTCGCTTTCAAAGTAAAAGCTGCACCTTTTGAAACGTGTTGGCCGTAGCAATAAGGCACAACTTTTACTTTGAAATTGAACATTCTCCATTTCTCATTTGGGTCGCAACTTTTCAAGTTTCACTACCGCTCAGTGGTTAGTTAGCGAGTGTCTGCAGACAAATCACCATCTTAAATACAAACAATGGGTGACTGCTAGTGACCAAATGATGCAACACCCTCTTTGCGACTGACTTTACCCAGTGATAGTCAGCGACCTCCACCAACCACTCACCATCTGGTTGGGAGATATCCACTTTTCCTTAGCTACTGGTGATTAGCGGGGGGGTGGGGGGGTCTCTAGGCCTGTGTGACTGAGGACTAACAGAGAATAGATCCCTCTTTTTTCACTACAGTGGTCCTGACTAAACTATGATCATCACTGAAATCTTCTACATATTCACACCCATATTTGCAGGAATTATTTATGACATGAATATCTCTTAATGTTTAACTGAGACTGCTGTCAGAAGCTAAAAGAGTCACACAGACTCATATCAAGAAGGGACCAAATTATTGGAGTTAATTTGTTAATATGTAACAGTTGTCATTTCATTCCTGGCTCTTACACTGTTACAAACGTCATGGTCTATTCAAGCGCATCCAAAAGTTGTTTGTATTAATTGGAAAAACAAATCCACAATATTGGCGACAGCCAAAACAAAACAGGCTCCAAAGAAAAGGGAGTTTCAGACAGTTTAATTTGGTGCCATGTGTTTAAAATGAGAAAATCATAAAGTCTCTAGATCCACACCCACACACATCGTTTAGACACGTTTAATAAACTGAAAAAAATATATCCACATGAGATATCCGATGGGATTCAGAACCCTTTAATGTTAGCAGCAAGGCTAATTATGAGCTTTAGTACCATTTTAAATAAAAATGACAGCAATGGGAGCAGTATAGAGGTCTCCGGCTTTGGTAAACAGAGACATTCAGCGAGCAGGTTTAATTACAAGGTGCAACAGAGAATCGACAGTACTAATATTCTTCACAACTCATTTACTCGCCGCTAAGCCAGAGGCCAGGTGTGACTTTCCACTGCTGAGCCACTGCCAGCTTGGCCTCTCCCCACACTTGCTCCCTCCTCTTCAGCTGCAGCAGGTCAGCCAGGAGATGTTAACCAACTGTAAAGCAGGCACCGGCTGCTGGCACTGAAACGCACCCAGTAACCCACATCAAAAAACACACACACACATATATACACACGCGCACACACACACACACACACACACACAGAAAAAACCATGTGGCATACCTGCTCTGGTGCAGACAGCATGTGTCTCTCGCTTGATAACAAAAGCAGCTGATGTGTCTTCTCCTCGGTGTGTTTTTTAAACTCAGAGGAGGCGTCTTACATAAGACGTAACGACAGCTAAAAGTGTCCCCTCTGTGCGAGTCCTCGGGAATCCGTTTTACAGCTTCATTTAAGGTTTACAGGAAGCCTAGTTATTTTTAATGTGAATAATAATTCACCCAGTGTGCAACAGTGGAAATACTGTATCTGAAAAATATAAAATTTCAATTCCTGGCAGGATGCATGTGCTGGTAGGTAGAAATGCAGACACATGCATGATTACTGTACACACACACACATAAACACACACACACATATTTACAGTGTATAAAAAGACCAGACCTAGCCCCTGGCTATTAAAATTGGGATGAAGGAGGGAGGGATGAACAGGAAAGAGTAAATGATGAAAGAACAAGCAGCTATGAATCTTAAATAAAATTTTAAAAAATGGAAAGTTAACACAGAGAAAACTGTGTGAATTTCCTTTAAAATGTATCAGCGCTCCATCACTTCAGCCAAAAGAGAGACCCCATACTGACACTAATTATATTTGGATCCTGCTGAATCACACAGCAGCCAAAAATCCCATTTTGGGTCCGTCTGCTTATTGCCTATGGCTGTGAAGTAAACTCTGCTGCACTGTACCCTTCATTTAGAGAGGAAGTGAACCGTCAGCAGCCAGATGACCACGAAACAGAAAGATCCCGCTGTGTTGGGACTGGGCTGTAACCATGTGGAGGGACAGCTGCTGGTCAAAGAGAACTACTGTACACAGTAATGATCTAAGGAAGGAGAAGAGACGATCTCTGATCGGAGACTGCTTATTTGAAGTTAGAATAATATCTGACTAATAATGAAGAGAAATACCCAGTCATAATATATGCATTTAAAATGAACAGCTGTCTGAATATCATGGTGTCATCTTCTACATCAGGGTGAAATACTACTTTAATAAAGGAAGTTGTGAGACAGCCAAACAAATTGCAAGAAAACAGGGAGATGAGATCAACAGCCTTTATCAAAATGGATGTCTGTTTTCCCAACAAGGCAGGTCTCCTTTATCTTTTCTATAAAGTGGAGGCCGACTTTGATTCTCTCCTCTGCTGACGTGACCTGTCTGCTCTGTCCAAAACCAAAACTATGAGAAGACCAACGATGAATTGATTCTACTGAAACCAACAAGTTGGTAGGAAAATGATGATGTCATTCAGTGTATTTAAGTCGGTGTGTGTGTGTGTGTGTGTGTGTAAGGTATTGAAAGAGATGAGAAAAAAGAAATCCAATGCAGATAGAAATCTGGTGGTTTTATTCAAATCAAAGTAAAATAGTGTCCAGTGTGCTGGAGAGGGTTTGCGGGCTAATAATAATCATCATCATCATCATCATCCCTGTCATTGTTCCAGCAATGTCAGTGTTGATGTGGCCCCACTCTTTTCATTGATTAATTAAATAAATAAGTAATAACAATAAATGAAAAGAAGAAAAGATAAATAAATAAATAAAATATGGAAAGGTTATGGAGAGAAGAAGTAGGGAAGAAGGAGCTCGGAGGGGAAAACAGTATTTAGATATTGTAGTGTTAAATGTATACTGTCTGTATATGATTGGGTATGTTTTGTTCTTATAGTGTATACAGGCAAAGATATCACAGGCAAAGAGAGGTAGGGTTACAGCTGATGTAGTGAGTTTAAATTACTGAAGAATGAATTCCATATATTGATGTCAGCAGTTGCATTTTTAAGAAAGTAAGATGGTTTTTCCATCGATATTTGTTCAGTTAGTACATTTTTACATAAAGTGGTGTCAATTTGGTTCTTTGACTTAAAATTTTTGAAAATAGTGGTCTTGACAATAATTATACAATAAGTATTTTGTTCAATGCTTTGTTTATTCCTATGTGGGACAAATCTCCAACTAAGCAGAGTGAAGGGGATAGTGGGATGCAGCAAACCAAATGTCGAGACAGATTACAGGTAACGTCTTTACAGAATTGTTTAATAGGTGAGCAGTCCCATGTGGCATGCAAGTAGGTGTCCGGAGTGTTCTGTGTGCAATGTGAGCAGATTTGAGAACGTGTAAAACCCATTTCAAACATCCTTTTACCAGTATAGTGTATTCTACGTGATATTTTGCATTGTGTTAGTTGTATGTTTGTGTTAGGTATGTTGAATATATTTTTACAAACTTGGGTGCAGAGGTTGGCATCAGGGGTAAACTGTAAATCTTGTTCCCATTTCCGAGATGGGATGCAGATTGTGGTATCGATTGAGGAGATAATTCCATATTTTTTGATAATTTTTTTTGGTGTGTAGATATATATAAATTTAGATATTAGTGGGGAGATATGCAAATCAGGGGCTTTGATATTCATTTTTGATTGGATAGAGGATTTGATTTGATGATATTGTAGAAAATGTTTCTCCCCAATGCCATACTTCTGGACCAGATCAGAAAATGGTGGCCATGTTAACTTTTGGATGTGTGACAAACAGGGTGACAGTGTAGGATCAAGTGAATAAGGACCCAGTGACACAGGCCTAGAGACCAGTCAGTGACCCCCTGGGAAAAATGTGTATTCCTCAACCAAATGGCCAAAACCTTCTTGTGATTGCTTTGTCACTAGCATGTTGCTGCGGTCGTAGTTTGAACGGAAGTGACGGACTTGTCTACAAACACTGTCCAGCTACTCTCTGAGCTGTAGTGAAGCTGTGAAAAGTGCACCTCAAACCAGAAATGGAGACCATTCACCCTCAAAGTAAAAGTCCTGCCTTTTGATACATGTTGGCTGCAGCGCTGAGGCACAACTTTTACTTTGAAGGCGAGCCTCCATTTCCAGTATGTGTTGCACTTTTTCAAGTTTCACTACCGCTCAGCTAGCAGTTAGGACAACCATTTGCAGACAAACATGAAAAACTACAGGCAACTGTGGCAATCTGCTGGCAACCAAAGCAATCAGAAGTTTTTGGTGCAGAACCTACTTTGCAACTGATTTCAGCAAAAGCCAGAAAACTCCAAGAATCACTGCCAACAAGTCGGGGAAGGCACATTTTTTTCACCACCAGTGGTTGCATCACGTTCAATATGACAGACAACTCTTGAGAATTGGGTGCATGAAGTCACAAGAAAATATCTATAGTCTATTGTATAAATCTTGGTCATACCATGTGGAGGATTATCTATGGTATGAAACCACAAGCTCACTGGTTAACGAGCTGTCATCACAAGTTGTTACCAGTTTGACAGTCAGACCAGTCTCTCCTTGTCACATCCGTTGTTTTGCAGCCAAGATTTCAATGATAGAAACGTCTCGACGCTTGAAAACGTGACTTCAGAAACCAATGGCTGACATCACAGTAGCTACGTCAATCTTTTATACAGTCTGTGTTTCAACCACAGCTACTGCTTTCAGATAGAAGACACTTCTACTTTGGCTTCATTTTTCTGACCTGGAAGCTACACCCGTCTTTCACACAGTCTATGGTTAAAACATCGGATTTTAAAGCATTAAAAAGCATTAGTGGCACTTTGTCTTACTGGTGTTTGCTTCCCTCATGTATTAAAACACAGACCTGTGTGTTAATTTATCACGTTATTCTTTTTATCTTCATTATATCACTGTATATAGTCAGATGGCAAAAAACGTCTGTTCATAAACAACAAACAAATGAAAAACAAATACATATATTCATTGTATAAGACAAAGTAATCAATCATAAGCACTATTAGTGTCACTGTTTAATGAACACATTTACAGATATGCATGACAACACATTCCAGTGACCCCAAAGTCCCACTACACTACAAATGTAGTTTAGCAAAATGTATTTACAACCAACAATGTACAAGGACCATACACGTAATATTAACAACCGTAATGTTGCCGTTTGTTTTGAGATCAACTAAAGATAATATATATAATTTGTAAGGATTTGAGTGTTATAAAATAATTCCCAAAAGCTATATAGATGTTGCTAATCCTGGTACCCTAGGCAGTTTACATAGTAAGTTTCATCCAGATTGATTAAAACTTCTAGCAGAAGCTAGGGAACAGACATACATATATAAGCTACGATCATGTTTACAGCCTGGTACAAAAACTGATTTTGGTTTCCACAGCTGATTTACTCCTTTGGAATAATTCACCTGTTTAAACTGCAGTAAGACTTAAAGTTGTGCATTATTGGAAGCTTTGTCACTTTAAGTGGCAGGTGGATGCTGACACAGGCAATGAATGCCGCTATGAGTCTGCTGGACGCCATCTCAACTAATTACAGTCACTTAACTGGACCTCTTGACTGTGTTTGTGGTGTTAGCACCCTTTAGAGCATTTTTAATGTGATTATTTTATTTAAAAAATGTGGCTTGCTATGGTGTTTATTGTATAAAGTCTGCACTGGTTTTGGTGAGTATTTTATTCATATGTTAGCACTAATTAGCAGATGTGTCTGTATTATATCGTAAATTTGCAAATTAAATCTGAAAAAAAAACCTTCTTACAAGTACACTCTCTACATCTGTTTCCTGTAATGACCTTTAGAAAAAACAAAATGTTCCCCACTCTAGTAGAAACAGCCGTCATTACTCACATAGATTAGGTTCAAACTTCACCTCTGAAAACAAAAAAATTACAGCTCATGTGAGAATTAACTTTCTAAGCTGTCACTACCATTTATAACAGGAAAGAGTAAGAATAGATTCTCTCAGGATTAAATAAGAAGCTTAAAAGAAAAGAAAATGACAAAACCAAGCACAGGCATGTTCATCTGTTAAAGTACTCTCTCTTAATATGAAGTAAGTCATTTAAACTGGCAGACATGTCATGTCCGGGAGCCAAAGTTACTATCACACGAGAATCTTTTTTTTTTGTCTCATGGGGGAGACTGGGTTCGATTAGCCAGGCCTAAAAACAGACCAGGACGGAAACGATGAAAGGAGATCCAGAGGGAGAGCGAGAACATCTGTCTCCTCAGCCACAAGGACAAACAGGCAAAGAGACAGCGTGGTTTTCATCTGAGAGATACATATTCTGCTTAGTCCAAAAAAATCCACAAACACATGCTTCAAAACACACAAGCTAATCCGTACAGTACTCATACAGCCACTGCTTCCCACATGTTATTTTGAACATAAATCTTTTATGTTTTATAACAAACAGAATTAAGACTGTAGTCAACGTTGAAACAATCTGAAACCTCAAAAAAGTTGAGTCACGTAAGTCACTGTGGTTGCTAACTCACTCGGCACCACACTTTTTAATTACTGACTGAAATTAGCACTGAAAAACTCAAAGCTGGCATCAAAGGTTTAATTATTTTTTTTTAAACAGACAGCTATTGATTTAAGTTCTTGGGTAGAAGTTTCATGGTCCTCATGGTTTCCTTTAGTTCTCAGTCATTCCTGGTGTTAGTCTTAGTCTTAGTCCACAGGCTTAGGAAAAATAAATGTTGATGACACAGTGAGTAGCTAACATCATGTGCAAAGCCCATAATGAAAGTGTTAAATATTCAATCCACCCTGTAATATCTGTGATGCTGTGAACCAGTTCTGTGTCTGCCTTTTGTCTTTAGAGCACAACAATAGGGACCAAGAAAGCCCTGCAGTATTGCAAAAAGGCTGCCAAATCTGGACAGAGGCCTGGCCATTTGTGGTCAAAGGCCCTCTCACACGAGAAATGTTGTTAAATTGGTGCTTAAATTTCAGGGTTTCCACTGAAAAAACAATGTTCACATGCGAGGAAACTTCTCCCTCTTAGCCAAGGCTTCCCATACACACTTAAGAAGCATAAATAGAAAATCGAAACAGACAATTAAAATGTATAGTCTGGGCTACACAAACAGACATTCACATAAAACCCTGACAGGCACATGAAGGAATGCTTGAATCGGTTTGAATATTTCACCTCAGGTAAGCAGTCTATGTATACATTTACTATGAGGAAGCCAAATATCTGCATCTCACACTGAAATGATCTGGACCACCAAGGAGCCGAAAGTGGTAGGACTTAAGGATGTGAAGAACATAAAGGACCAAAACACACTGTTTAATCCCATAAAGGTAAGACAGCTAAACACATTCAAAATTATTGGTAGTTTAATGGCACATTCAAGTACAAACTCCCCCATCAAAGTGTTAAAATTGCCTAATTTACTTCAGGTTGAACCCCAGGTAAACCTGACAGGTAAAACAGTCAGGATTTACTAAAGAGGTGCAATATCAATTGTGTGATTGAAAGCCGTGAAGACGTGAAGTTATTTTTACAGCTGGCCTTACTGCACATGTGTAGGAGTTTAACTTTCAGAGCACTTCAGAGAGGAGAGCCCTTAAAAGAATCACACAGCTGTTTTTACTAAGGTTTGAGATGGGGTATTTACTGTTGTTTGGGCCATTCATGCCAAAAAAGCATGTTTTAACTCATTTGTGCTCGACATGTCTGTGCATAATTGCCACAGAGAACAACTCAGAGCTGTGAGCCAAAACTTTGGTCCTTCACAGGAAGCTAAATGATCATCTTAGCATTTTAAAACCAGACGTCAGGAGTGTGTCGGAAACCTAGGGACACGACACGCTCATTGGGTGATGAGCGTACCCTGTAAGATTCTACTTATAGGGTTAGGGTGGGCCAGTATATTGGCCAATATGTGCATTTATAACAGCTGATAACTAGAAGATTAAAAAGTAAAGAAGAGACAGGAGAAACACCCTTCAACCATGTTATGAGTGTTGACGCTGCATAGTTTGTCCACCAGAGGACACTCTGCAATTTCTCTGTTGGCAGCACGTGTTTGGAACAATACAAACAACAACCAGCTGATCCGAGCAGAGTCGGGCAGAGCGCAAACGAATAATCCACGACTTGTTGAGACAATAAAACAAAATTAATTTTAAACTGCATTGTCATATTATCTCAGTAAGGACTCATGAATAACTACACATAAATGTTAAGGAAATCTGTTTATATTTTCTGTTTTTAAAAGAAAAAATATTGGCCGATATATTAGATTTCATCAAATATCAGTATCGGTGTTAAAAATGTTATAACAGTCAGGCTCTAATTCTACTTTCTGACTCTAATAAGAACCATCATTTACAAAATGCATTGCATTGCATTCACTAAGACTCAAAACTAGCAGCTGAGCACATAAACTGTTCAGGAACATGTTTACTGAGGTCACAGATCAAAGAATCTGAGTTTCCCATATACTTCTCTTTGAAACCAGAGTCGCCGCCCCTCCAGGCGCTTCTCTGTTGTCTACACTTTTCACACCTGGAAGCTACATCCATCTTTTATATACAGTCTACAGTTGACACTGTGTCCTCACAGAGCAGTATATTTGTGCTTTCCTTGACAAATTCAGAGCTCCATCTGAGCTGTCAGAATTCATCCAAAGAACAGCTGCCCTCATATCCCAAGACCCAGTCTGTAATAAGCCTTCAGATTTCACTCTTTAATAAGAACATATTGATTCTCATTCAGCTGTTTTTCACTGGTCTCAGCTGATGTTGTTTTGAGAGAGAAACCAATGTGTTATTTTTGAGAGATTACAAGCTGCACCTGTTTTGTACATTACTATGCAGCACTTTGCTCTGCTCTTTGTAAATTGTGTAGGTCATGAATTTGTGTACTGTAAGCAGATCACAAACATAACTTTCCACTCCAACTGGCACCTTTGTTGTGATTGTGGCATCACGCAAATCACAAAAAAGCATCACAGAGTCTATGATTGTCACTGGGTCCTCACCCTGAATGTTTAAAGCAATACAGCAGCCCTGTTCTGGATAAAAACTGAGCTCCATCAGAGACATCAGGATTCATCCAGAAAACAGGTGCCCCTATATCCAAGACCCCACCCACTCACCACTCAATTTGCTAATTTGCCTCAGTAACGAGCCACCGTGACAAGAGAGCACTTGCATCTGTCTAACTTCTGCTTCATTCACATTTCTCCACATGGAAGGTTTTCAAGCATCAGGATTCATGACTGAATAACACAGAAGAATTTGTGAATTCCTGTTGTACCAAGAAGCTGTCATATGCAAGTGCATCTTCAACAGAGAAGCGATGCCAAGAGAAACAAGAGGAAATTACAAATACAAGGTCACCAAAAATCATTTCCTGCAGAAGTGGCCCTCAGAAAGATAACAGAAGCCTTCCGGCTCCAATAAAACCACAATGTCGGCGGTTTATTACGAAGCACGGTGATTTCTGCAGCAGGTTTGGGACCTCACACGTGACATCTCTCCTTTGCTCAGAGATACTTTTTGCCCTCATACAAAGAGAGTCGCAAACCGAGATGTGTGTTGTGTTTGTGTTTGAAATGTTAAGGGACACAGGAATTTTCCAACCTTACTACATGGGTCACCTAAAGCAGGAAAAGTTTGGGAATCCCATCCTCATGGAATGCCAGGAGGCTCTAAATCACATCCCCAGAGTCTCGCTTAAGGCTGTTCTCCAGCTGGATTACAGAGTGAAAAACGAGGCTGGGGGCGAGATCTGGCTGCTGCACAGATGTCCACCTACACAGCCTCCATCTGTGGGGAGAAGAGACCTCCACAGACCCCCAATCCCAAGAATGTGACACTTCTACAAGAGAGGAAACTGAGGAGAGAAAACTGAGGAAGTTCAGTGGCTGTTGGACTGCTTATTATTCAATCCTATTCCTAAAGGAGAATGACTTCACCACAATTGCTACGTATCTCTTATGGATTCCCAAGGACATAGAGACTGTCCTGCTTGCTTATTACAGACTGCAGCTTCACTGGGAATCACTGGGAGAGAGAGGCAAACCGCTAAACAACTGTGCAAACACAGGTTGGTCTCCGGTCTGCTGTGCCTGATTACAGATGTCAGTATGCTGAGAAATGTTGTGATAGAAGGCCGCGGTATGATCTCAGTACACGTGGGACGACGTAGCACCGCACTCAAAATGTTAACACTAACATGTTTAAATAGGACGGCCTGTTTTCATATCCTTTTCAACTGTCACGTCACCGTTTCACCAAACTGCAAAATGATTTTACATCTGATTTGAAGGCGGTGTTATTGGACCTGCATGAGGACATACAGCACATACACGTGCAAAAAACACACCACTGCATACACACACACACACACTCTGTCAGTCCCACCGTAGCCTCGAAGTTGGCGTTCCCTGTTGGGGTTTGAAGTTCAGGGAGTGACTCACTGACAGGACAGATGCTCATCCAGTATATGTGGCATAAATGGGATTGTTTGTTTCTGAATTGTTTTTTCTATAGGTATGCAGCTATTTTCACATGTGTACTGCAGCCCAGAACTTTTCTATGATGTACCCAACAGAGGTGGTCTTTAACCTGCCAGCTCCCTACTACAAAGTCAGTGTGAGCCTGTGAGAGAGCTAATACCTGTCATGTGTGCAGCCTCCTGCATGTTCTATCCATGAAACTCCCTCATCTAAACCAAACGGAGTATTTCTAGTTACACAAACACATCTAAATCAGGCAATTTCTTGCTGTGTGCTACATGTTGTAAAGGATCACTTTGGAAAATGTCCCAAGCTGATTCTCCCCGAATAACCCGAAGTTTGTGTGTGATGAAAAGAGTCAAATCAGACTTAAGACTGCATTTCTAAATGCAAAATTTCACATAGCTGTACATATAAAAGCCTCACTGGGTTTAGCAGGGAACCCATAAGCCAAAAGGCTATTGCAGGGACCCAGATTCGAGCCTGCCATGGGTCATTTACTGTTTATACCATTCTCTCTCCCTGCTTTCCTGTCTACTCTACTGCCAAAAATACATCTTAAAATAATATTTATGGACCTGAATCGTGGGGTTTTACTGAAAGAAGGTAGATTATGTACATAAAGACAATCTAAACAGGAGCTGTTTGGTGGCTCACAGCCTGTGGGACATATACTTCTCTTCTACAAAGCTGGTGGCAGCTGACTTCCTCCATCCTCAGCCTGTAACCTTTGGCATATCATGCGTGCCTCTTCATCACCTCCCTCCAACTGGAGGGACTTCAGTCAACAGATTGCACACAACACACACGCATACACCCAGTGAAGGAGTCGGTAAGTGTGAGGAAGTATGTGGGAGCTGAAAGAGCGCTGAAGAAAATCCAAAAACAGATGAGGGTCACAGAAAGGAAACAAGCATGCTGGATTTGAAGAAGGGCAAAGGCCTTTAAAATCCACTGGAGAATAGCTTTAAAGATGCTAAGAGAGACATTCAGTCCAGTCTGAGGGGAACATAATGCTCAGGGGGACAGTTTTTCAGTTTAAACTATGTGTGAGGGAGAAGTGGAAGTAAAAAGAAACTAGTTAAAGAGCAAAAAGTCAAGATAATAAAAAAACCTTTAAGACGACTACAGTGCAAGTTAATATATGATTCATTACTGGCTATTATGTTTATGAATACAGTTTTTTGATATGATTTCTGACTGCACTTCTGTGCCAAATTACTTTAGTTTGTGCCAAAGTTTTATCAATTTAACAAACGTTTTTTGTGGTCTGCTTAATAACTCTCAGTAGATGCCTATTTTAAATCTCCTGCACCTGGTGGCACGGTAGAGTACCTGGAGAGAGGCAGAGAAAGATGGACATAAGAAGGGAGTCTAGAGAAGCATGGAAAAAAATAAAACAGAACCTGATGGAGAGACGGTTAGATGGATGGATGGATGGATGTGTGGTTGGGGAAAAGTGTTAATGACACAGTGAGGTTCTGCTTCGAACCACTGGCTGTTTCACGGCTCCTTGTTTTCCATGCATTCCTGCAGAGGAGGATCCTATTAGCACCACTTTATAGCCTCTCTGCGTCTTCGCTCCTTCATCTCTGTCTCTTTTTTTTTCTTCGCCTTCACACACGCTCACAGTGGCCTCAGTTTACAACACCAGCCGTGTCTACTTTACAACATCCCTGACCTAAAAACACAGTAGCAGCAGTCACCAATTTAGGCTTTTTACAAACCTACGTGTCATTTAATGCAGGAAGGGGAGAGAGGGTGGAGCAATTGTGTCGTAATATAGATGTCAGCACTACACAGTGATTTAGGACTTATGTAAACAATCTCTAATGAATGAAAACATTCATAAAAGACATTTTTGTTAGGTTAAAAAAAGCCAGCATGTCAACAAAGTCATTTTAATTCTTAATAAGGTAGAGATGAAGATGTGCACCAAAGTCCTTAGACTGCACAGTCAAGGAATCACTTACAGTATATTTGTACCAAAATTGGAGCCTATTCATTTAGTAGACACTTCACAGGATAAATGAAAACTGACTGGGTGGTAACTTGAAGAAAAGTTAAGAGGTCTAAAGTAGATCTCTAGAGAGTAGATCATCTCTGCTAACAAGGCTAATAAAAACGATACAAAAAAAAAAAAATAGCCATTAGTCAACATCACATTTACTGCCGTCATGAATGAGTCTGGGATAGTTTGTTTCTTTGCATTACAGTACCGCAGACCCCCAACCTCACCCCGCAGTATGGCACAGAGCCAGTCCAGTCCTTCCTCAGTTACTGAAAGCTCTCCGTCCATCCACCACAGCAAACGCACAGGTCTGGGGTAAAGAAGTGCCCTCCCTCTCTTTCCACTCTCCGCTCACCAAAGAAAAACACAAACCTAAACTTCCTTTCAGTTTATGCAATTAATGGGGAGCAGTTGGGGGAGTAGGCAGGCTGGTGGGACTTGAATCCCCCCAAAACCGTCCTTTCTTGTTCTCAGGAAATCTGAGCCATTTGCCCCCCACCCACCCCACTCATAACTACACCAAACGGAGCCAGGATTCATGTTGAGCAACTCCACTTTCACCACAAAACATTAAGAAAGAAGGACTTGGACAGATGCAGACAAACTGAACAGAAGCAGACAGTCTGCTGCGGTTATTGATGCTGTGGGGATTAGGATTTATACAGCAAGAGGAAACAGAGAGTCTTTATAAGAAAGCTTATGCAACATGTTGGAGGAGTTCACCGAAATTTACTCCTCTGGTAGAAATTTACTTTTGAAAACATTTAAAGTGCAAACAATTCAGCAAACAGAGGGCCAGTGTCAGTTACTGGAACAAAATGTGTGTGAACCCTCTGAAATTACCAGCATTTCTGTATTGATCAGCCACAAAATCTAGTTTGAGACAAACACAATCTGACTAAACTAACAACACACACAGTTATTGAATTCACTGAGCAATCACTCAGTGCAGACTGGAAAAATGTAAGTGTACTTTTAAATTCAGTCACTTGTAGAAACTCCTTTAGCAGCAGCAATCTCCATAAGATGATTCCCGTAGATGCTTATAAGACTTGCACAATTTTGGACCATTCTTCTAATAAAATTCTTTCACTTCAGTAAATTTGCCTTGACTGTACAGACCTCTTTAGGTCAAGCCACAACAGCTCAACTGAATCAAGATCAAGAATCTGACTTGGCTGTTGAAAAAACAAAATTTCTGCTGTGGCATCATTCAACTTCTCCTAAGCTTCGGGTCATGGACTGCTGCCCTGTAAAATTTTCTTAATGTAATTTTGAATTCATTGCTCCCTCAATGACTGGAAAGTGTACGGGCCTTGAAGCAGCAAAACAACCTCAAACCATGATGCTTAGGTTAGAGTAGATTAGGATACGTTAGTGAGGTTTCAGTGTTGCAGTGCAGTTTTATTTTCTCCAAGCAAGGCATTGTGTATTTTTGGCAAACTTTTGTCTGAAACATCCGGGAAGCATTTTGCAAACTGGAAATGTGCTGCAATATTTGGAAAGTAGTGGTTTCTTTAGCGGTTTCCATTCATGTTTAGTGTTTTTTTTTTAAATCCAATAGCACAAAAACAAATATTTTAGCAAACTGTAGGAAGTTCAGCAGGTGTTTCTCTGTGAACCTCAGGCTCATTTATGTCTCTCAGTATTGCACCTTATACTCTTGGTGGGATCTTTGTAGGATGTCCACTCCCAACAATCTTGACTTGTCTCAATTTGTAGAAAGTTTCTTTCTGTGGACACCGAGGTCTTAACAAATGCTTTTACAGCTCTTGCAGCTTTGTGCATATTCTATTCTTCTGTTTTTATTGTGATCAAAAACAGTTCAAAAGAAATAGTTTTTCTTGAGAATAGCAGGCTTTGCAATTGAATTTGTTTATAGGGAGGGGACCTCGACAGCCAATACTTTCAATCTCCTTAACTCATTTGACTCCAAATGGGTTTTGGAGAAGTCCTTAGCACAGAGGTCCACTTACTTTTTTGACCTGGGACTTTAAATAATTACTTAGTATGTTCAATAAAGACAAGTGAAGTGAAAAGTCCAAGTGTTTTTGTTTCATTAGTTTAACCAGATTTTGTTTGTCTGAAACTGTGACTTGGATAAAGATCAGAGCACATTTTATGATACATCAGTGCAGAAATCCTGTTTATTATTCACAAACTTTTCTTGCAAGTATACATATGAAATTTCTCTGCCAGTAAAGTCTAGTCCCATGCAGGTATGAACTTAAAACTGAGAAAAACACAGAGAAAAAAAAGGAATATTGAAAGAGAAACAGATGCTGTAGAATCACATCATTACTGTTCAATAACATTGAGATTAATTTGAATAACCCTGCTACAGTTCCATGCTTTTAGAAGTGTGTGCTTTCTATCTTAACACAAGTCTAAATAGCCTTATATTGTGAGTGTGTTATGAAAAATGTATTGATTTTATTGTAATATATCAACACAGAGTGTGTGTGTGTGTGTGTGTGTGTGTTTGTGCTGCCTCGGCTGATATAAACAGATTCTGCACCAGACTTGCCTGTTTTGTTTTAGATCCTTCAAAATGGCATATTTTGATATGTGTAAGCACACCAAAAGCACGTGGCTGCGCTTATGAGTTGATCCCAGCGTAATATATACTTGTGTTAGTGTGACAGTGCAAAGTGTGATGAGCTGCAGAGTGTCAGGAACTGAGACGGTGATAACTAGCGTTGTGTCAAGCTCAGCCACATTCCTCAGAGTTCACAAAAAACATTCATCCCTTGTAGCTTTTTTAATTTTTTTTTTATTTTGGCTATTCATCATAGACACTGGAGACCTCAGCTAGAGGTGGAGGCCAAAAAAGAAAAATGATTGCAACATCCCAGTAAAGCCAAGACATTTCTGCCATTTCAACACTTTTCATAGTCCTCCTTAACATTTAGCAAATCCCACCTCTCTTGTCATTTTAATTCCTCTCTTCGATTTATGTCTACCTCAAGGCTTCACCTCCAGGAATCTTTCGGTCATTCACACAAATATTTACGGAGCAGATGCAGTGAACGCTGCTCGTCTCAGACAACAGACAGGCCATGCACAAAGAAATGGATGTTTAGGGTTGAGTAGAAGCTCAGTGCTGCCACGTGTCTCCCTTTGGGATCAAGAGGCTTTTGTGAACTTTATTTTGTAAACATTGTGCAACTCTTGCGGTATCAGCTCAGAAGAATTGTTTTGCTGCAGTCACTGCATTCCAGTCAACAGTTTACAGCCAGATAATGGTCTTAAAAAGGGTAAGCTATCTAAAAATATTTCCTCATTTCCAAATCTCAAATATCCATCAATAAATACATATTGTGCATATTTCAGTGTAACTTAATCCACTCAGACAAAAATCTAAGAGACTTCTGGTCTTGATTGTTTCACTGTTGTTGTTGCCAATAAAAAAGGAAAAATAAACAAAAGTTTTTCCCCTGGAAGTTCACTCTTGACCTTTAAAATGGTTTGACCAACATAAATCTTGAACCAAGGTCCACTTACTAGCTTTTTTTATAGGTTTGAATCATATTTCAGCTTTTTGTTAGAGTTCAGGTTTTTCTGTCAGTTAGCTTTGGCTGCAAGCACAACAAAGTTACAAAGGAAACCTCACGTTAAAAACATTTCTGAAACAGAATATCCTGAAATATACTCAGCAGCCCAACAGCCTGAATAAATAGCACTGCAGCAGCATTCAACTTATTCTGGGAATTCTTTGACTTTGTCCACTAAAGACCTGAGAGATGCATCTGGACCGTTATCTGATCCATCTACTGTTCACTGAAGCCTCATCAGAAGTGGTCTCAGTGGAAGGGTGGCTGTCAAGAAGCCATTCTTAAGGAAGGGAAACAGGGACAAAAGGCTGAGGTGACAACCATCAGTGACAACAGGTCTTACAGAGGAATGAATCCAAATTTGAAATCTATGGTTTGAATTATTATCAATGTATATCAATGTACGGAGGTGGTCAGGAGACAGGTACACTGAGTGTCTACAGCCATCTGTAAAACAGGGTGGAGGCTCTGTCATGTTTTTTTCTGCATTTCAGCCAGTGGAGTTGGGAATCTTGTCAAAATTGATGGAATTATGAACACAGAAAAGTACCATCTGATTTTGATCCACCATGTAATACCATCTAAAAAGCATTCAATTGGAAACGTCTTAATTTTTCAGTATGACAATGATCCCAAACACACTGCCAATGCAGTAAAAACTTACCTGGATAGAAAAACACACAATGAAACACTATCAGTCATGGACTGACCTCCCCAGAGCTCAGACCTCAACATTACTGAAACAGTGTGGGATCATCTTGACAGAGAACAGAACAAAAGGCAGAAACTCTTGATGCATGCTCAATAATCCAGGTAAAAGAATCCCAAAAAGTTGAATCTGTTCAGGCAGAAACATCTGAAGAAGAGCTTTGAATATCCTTCAAGAAGCCTGGAGAACTATTCCTGAAGACTACTTAAAGAAATTACAAGAAAGCTGCTTAAGAGTTCAGGCTGTGTTGAAGAATAAAGGTGGTCATACCAAGTATTGACTTTCAAGCTTGTATAAACTCTGTTTTTGACTTATATACTGTATTTCATGTATGTTTGCAGATGATTCCAGGATTTCCAGGGCACTGCCTAGTACAGATATGAGGTTTCTTTTGGTGTCTGTACTGTGTAACGTTAAGTTATTGCAGCAGTTAGAGAGGTTTGTAACTTCCAACTTGTCACATAGAGATTTGTAAAGGACCTCTTGATGTCACATTTATATGCAGTGGTAAGGGTCATTTTTCAATTTGTAAAGCTCATGTCATGAGGGGTTGTACTGTTACTAAAACCATCCCCTTTTCCTAACTAAGCCTCTTTAATGCCTAAATCTAACCATGGAATTAAAGTGAAAAGAAAAAAGTAAGTGAATAGGAAACAAATCAGGGAGTAATAACACAGCTAAACCGAGTGCAAAATGCCAAACTCTCAGACAGGGCACGACACATACTTTGTTGGTCTGTGCTGTTCTCTCTCTGCATGCACTATTGCTGTGGCTCGTGTGCTAAGACACTGACGCCAAAGGACACATTATGCATATCCCTGTGACGCCAGTGGCATCTGATAGATGAGAATGCAATGCCAATGCAGACATTGACTTCATTTTTTTCACTTCTTTTAGCAGCAAAGTGAAAAGATAAAACATGTGACACAGAATTAAATCTAAAGTATGAATAGCTATCATACAAAAGTCTAATTATATTTGATTTGGGTAACAGTGAAATGAAGATTTTCCGCTATAATTCAATCACACAGATTATACCCACAGATCAGCCAGCAGTTATTTTCAACTTCTTTCTGTCTGTAACTTTTTTTCTTTTTGGCTTTTCTTTTTTGTTTCCTTTAGGCTTCCATGGTATCTTCTACTCTCACTCATTTTCCCTCTTCTCCATTCATCTCCGGCAGAGCTGTCCAGAGCAGAACAAAAGCCTGTGCTGACACAACATTAACACAGTCCAGAGCTCCTGTCATTCTCTCGGGCTACAGAAGAGGCTGATAAGCCAGAATGTGTGACAGGAGGAAAACATGTTACTCCTCTGCACCCGTCTCAGCCTCTTACTCCATTTATCCGGTTCCCCATTCCTCTGGTGATCCTCGGTGATACTGAAGTGTTGCGACTGGTATTTGAGGAGAGACAACAATGTCCTATTTGGCCTGTCAGAGTAAACCAAACTATGCAGGAACTGGGTTCATCATCTGTTTCTATCTGCTGAGATTCCAGTCATGTTTTGTGGAAGAGGCTGTTTCACTTGGCTGTCGACAGCTTCATAAACAACACTGCTGTGCGCTGTAGGGATTTGGATAGTGTTTCCAATAGAGCTCTTTAGCCAATGATAATAATAATCCACTGACAGGCCTAAAGAACGGCCATATTATTTTCAGATGTGTCAAAGACTGTTAAAAGTGAGAAAACAAAGTCTTAAAAAGCATAAAAATGTTTGCAAACTCATGATGCAGACAACAAACCCAACATGAGGGTTAGCAACATCCAGCTCTGGCAGCGGCGCTGCAGCGTATAGCTGCGTCTGTCTGCCACTCGAGAGACCTGGCATGGCTGACGCACACGATGTACCCACAATTCACACAACACCTACAGTTCAGCCAAAACCATTAAGGTTAAAGCAACAGAATATTAAAGAAAAAATGCTGGACTTTTCTAAGAACAGCAGGAGTTTGTCAAGTTTCCTTGCATGTTTCTCGGTTACGTATTCCCCTCACTGCAAATCTAATTGGTGCTGGAGTCACCACTACATCAAAAAAGCCTTGTAAGCCATTAGAAAATATAAAACCTTCAATAAATGCAGTGTTCAAAAACATACGAGCCTTTTTCGCACCAGTTAACAAAACGGAGACTCACACAGCTAATAGTGCCTCAGCGTGCCAGCGTCCCCGAAGCAGCCACTGCAGTGACACATATTTCTGCGGGCATTCGTCAGCTCGCAGACAATCAAGCGTCCACAACAAAATAACCCACTCCTCCTCCATGAGAGCAAATTACACGAGTGGGTCGGAGACAGACGGAGGAAGCGGTCCTCAGTTGCGGTTTCAGCGCCTCGCTGTGTCCTTCCTTCCTCACGCCAGCTGAGCCAACTCTTAAGTCTGCTCCCTGCTATTAATTAAAGCATTAAAACGCATTAATAAGCAGAATGGGGGCTCCAGTCTCGACAACATCTGATGAGAATTAGGGAGGCGTGTGTTTTGGCATGATGACCCTGATGCCCTTTACTTTGGAATTCTTTCTTACTCCCTGCAGCTCTCACATTCTCTTACTGACTTTCTGAATTATTTAAACTTCTCTGTTGCTGAAATTTCTCTCATTCCTCCTTCCCTGCATGTTATCAAATACTGGATTGAAAACATGTGGGTGAAGAGACCCAGAGGGCGAGCGGAGTGGGGATTACTGCCCATTGTTTCTCATTATTAGAGGTGATCGTTATCCAGATTTCTGTTATTGTTACCTCTAGGCAGTGCACTCAGGGTTGATTTTCTTCTCAATCCCTCCCACCTGTCTTCCCTGCAAGAAGGGTGAGCTGCCTCAATGACCGAGCTTTAACAAATCCACTGCGTCTTTTAGCCGCTCTCCAACAATTACAGTCTGACAGGCCCTCTGTGATTTTGAAGATTGCATATTCAGTAAAAAAATAATAATTACGTATCAACCCCTAACCTCGTGCAGAGACCGCCTGCATCAAATTACAACATTACACAGTGTAACTTGGAGATTTAACAGAGCAGAGAGGACATATGGAAGACAAATTAATGTGTCATTACACAAGCCGCTGGCACGTGTTTTAACTTGATTGTCTGCAGGGTGTTGGGCCGATTTTAAGCAGAAGAAAATTAATGAACTGCCACAAAGTTTGTATCAATTCTGCAGTCGGGCCTGTTCCAAGAATTAAAAGCTGATTTACGGGTTTCAACACATACAGGAGAGCTGCTGCCTCAACATTTCTGTTCAGCAAGGATATAGCCAACATTTATGTCTGGGAATCATTAGACATGAATCTCTTTCAATCTGATAATCTAATCTAAGAGATAATTTCAAATATTTCTGATTGTAAGAGTCATCCCACTGAGATCTACATATGAATATGCAGAATCTGAAATCAAGGAACAAGATTTCTGGTACCAGAAGCTTTCTGGTTTTCACCAGTAATCCAACTTCTGTTGACCAATAACGTTTGAGCAAAAAGTCCATGTGGACAGCAAAATGAGAAGCAACTGCATTCGCTGAAATGTAAAACTATTGCCTAATGGTGATTTAGCTTTTTATGGGCCCTTTAAATTTATCAGCATTTGTAAACAATGACTGGTGCAACAAACAGGAAGTACTGAACTGGACGTTTGATATCAGCTATCTGCTGGCTACACTGGAAGCCTCCTAAATTTGCCCTTTCCCCAGAAGCCAAGTCAGCAGAAAAATTTTCCGGATTGTCCTCAGACTAACTGATGGCGTCAAAGTCTTTCCAGAAGCAAGTCTTTTCCTTCTTTGCCATATTTATTTTGAAATTTTGAGTTAACTTTAATTTTAACGGTCTCCAGAATCTAAAAACTGATCAAATCTGCTGAAAAAGTTTGTTGACTTTGCCCAAAATAAAGTTTTAAGACTTTTTTTCCATCTGGAAGTCGTACTGCCACCATCTTTGCTCTTAAGTTCAGGATTCCTTGAGTGGGATGTCTAGTGTGAAAACCCAAAAGAGGAATATCAGACATGTCCCTGGATTCGGAGATTAACACAGCATGGGGAGGATTAAATCATATTACGTGAAAACATATTAGGAGATTGGAAGGGGGCTCTGAGAAATTCCAGGAAAGGTGATAGGAAAGGTAAATGTTTGTGTTCAGAAGCACAAAAGACAAAAGGAGAAAGCTGTCCAACATCACCACTTCAACTGTGCTCTTTAACCCATTTACAGCTGGTCTTCTAGACAAACTGAGTTCTTACATTATTAAAGCTTTTAATTAAACATGTAGCTTATGGATCTTATGGATCAAACCCAAGAGATAAATCAATTTGTGTGTTTACACCTCATTAATATATGCATAGACATGTTTATGTTTGCATCACACACACATTAGAGCAACTTTCATCGACGCACTCATCTAAAAAGACGTGGGTGCAAATAATAGGTCCCAGAGGCCCGACTTTATAATAACCAGTAGTAAGAAACTTGAGGGTAAAAGGCAGAGCACTCTGGCAACAGATGAAACTGATTCTTTTTCGTCCTCAAATGGGCATGCACGAAACATAAGTGGGAGTCAGAGCAGTAAGAGTCACACAAAAAAGGCAGTTCATTTTAAAATGACAGCAGCGTATCTGGTTCATTTAGAGACCAAAGAAATTCATGTATTAGATGATTCAAAGGCGGAAACTGAAGGTGGGGAGCAGGATTGGTTGGGTCCTCCTGGGAGTTATAGAAGTCAAAGGTGAGTGAAGGATAATTGGGGTCCTGAGAACGCACAAACATTACTAAGTTCTCCACTGTTACGTCACACAACTGGTTTTGGTGATAGTGATCTGTCCTGTGGAAAGCTTACACTGCGTTAAGTAGACAGGCTGCTTATTTAACATCCACCCCTGGTGAGCTCAGCAGCAACCTGAGGCCGTGATCGTGTGTGTGTGTGTGTGTGTGTGTGTGTGTGTGTGTGTTTGCTAAACCTGACATTTTTAAGAAGGATCAGTCAGCATTAGTGTTTGGCCTTTCAGATAGTTTATATGTTATCACAGCTTTCTAAAAGTATCTATAACCAATAATAAGCTGATGATGCCCTACCTGTGCACTCGTGCTGCAGACCCTTGCCGTAGTATCCCTTCTCACAGATGCAGTCGTACTGTCCGGTGTGTGTGCCGCACTTACAGCTGGCCATCAGGTCGCAGCAATCCTTGCCCGTTTCACACAGGGAAGCACAGCGTGACAGATTTTCCTGGATGTAGCTGCCCGTAGGGAGGTCTGAGGGAGGGAAGCAAACACAGAGAAGCACAGGTTTCAATTACACCGCCTGAGAATAAGACATTTTAAAGTGTTGAGTTAACTGCAGGGTAAAACACCATCATTTTGGAAGTCTGACAGGGCTATTGGTGCAGACAACCAAAATATGTTAAAAGTGGGGGTTTCTGGCACCGTTTAACCTTCAACAACTTTACTTTCATATGAAGGGAAAGAAGTCGTAAAGAGAAACACGCTTAGCAACAATTGCAAAATGAAACAAAGCTTTGCTTTTTTTGCAAGCTACAACACATCTGTCAGACAGAGACAAACAGTGACTCTTCATGCCACAGAAATGCAGACAGAATGAATCAAAATAGGCACCACTCGTGAGCCACGAAGGTACAACCACCTTTTAAAGCCAGCCAAATCATCTTTCTTGTATAAACTACACCAGAACTCACAAAGGAAAGTCCAGAATGAAACGGGAGCTGTGGCATTTCTGCATGTGTAGGGAACTGTAAGTTGGAGTTGAGCTTGCGGAAAAAAACTCTCTTTGATGGTGTGACCAAGGCTAAATGTTAAATTTAATTTTACTTCTAGAAATTAATCTGCCTTCTTATTTGTTTTTTTATTGCAACTGCTGGATGGCTGACAGGCCCACAATGTCTCAAGTACTGGCAAGCAAGAGCTCCATGTCTCCATGTGAAAACCTGTCTTTGTGCTTTGAGGCTGCTGTTGGCAGAGGTGCTGGTCAAACTTCAAGACAGAGGGTGAGAGACAGACCGGAGGTTAGGCTGATAGTATGGTGTGGGTTGGCTTTCATTCTCGTAGCCTTATCCTGTCTCACTAGCCTCTACTACTGCAGCCTCATCTGGAATTTCAGGCGTTGTGTATGTGGACGTGGTCGTACAGAACTCGTATGAGCATGTGCATGATTTACAGCTCGCTCTGCACTCAGCGCTGCACTCAACTCTCACATTTTATGGTGAGATTTTAAGTTTTAAAACCATGACTGGATCCCTATTTTCAGTAAACAGTGGGAATTCCCCTTCAAGTGTGGGAAAATAAGTGTTGCTGCATCTAATCTGTTTAGAAGTGAGGGCTAATGGCTGCTGGCAGCACAAAAAAAGAAGTTATCATGTGAAATGTATGTTGTCAGATTTAATGTAAAATATTATCCGCTTCCTTTCAAGGAAGCACCAAAACTTAACAGGGTGAAAACATCAGTAAATAAATATTGCTGGTGATGATGGACGCACTCAGGCTTCAAAGAAGCCGGGGTAGCCTCAACTTTTATTAAACAAAACATCAAGTCTGATGTAACTCACCCTTGGAAAACCAAACGGGTAAGTGGGAAAAAGGCAAGATTTGATATGTCTTTAAAGCTCTGACATGAGATCACAGACGTTTCTCTGAATAATCATTGGAAAGCTGAGATTCTGCCACTTAAAATTTGCAGCTTAAGTAATCTTACTCTGTCACTTCTTACCTTCATGCAGAGCGCGGCGAGCCAGGGCCTCAAACTCAGCAAAGTTGTGCACCAGGTAGCAGTGCTGGTCCTTGGGGTGTGAGGCCATATCGTGGAGCTCCCTGATGTTACCCTGCCAGATGCCCAATGTGAAGATCTCAACACCACGCTCTCTCAGAGCTGCCGCCACCGGCCGAGGGTCTCCACCATTAGAATAACCATCAGTGATGAGGAAAATCACCTTAGTGGCATTACCACGGGAGTGACGAAGGATTTGCTGTTAGAGGAAAAAGACACATATTACTTGAATAAATAAAGATGAACGTATCTCAATATTCTTTTAAAATAATCAGTTAAGCTGGTCAGTAAAACTCCAAAAGAACAGAAGTACACAAACAAGGGCGTTACACTGATCAGCCAATACATAAAAAAAACACATTAAAACCACTGACAAGCCAACAAAATATAATGCTCTGCTGGGAAACATTTGGTCCTGGCATTCATGTGGATGTTAATTTGATACATACACTCACGTCAGTGTCAGTCACTGACAGCGGGCTCTCCCAGATGGACAATGCATCCTGCAAATTGTTTACAAATGATTCAAGAAACATAATAAAAAGTTCAATGTGTTGAACCGCCCTGCAAATTGCCACAATCCCAAACTGACTGGAACAGGCCTGGGGAGCCCAGCCCAGAGGCCACAAGACCAAAAGGATCCCAGTGCAAACCAACACAGGACAATCCCAGAGGTCCCATGTCCATACCGACATACACACACCACACACTTTATTAGCTACACCTTGCTAATATGGGGTTAAACCCCTTTTTTGCCTTCACAACTGCTTTAATTCTTCATGGCACAGATTCAACAAGGTGCTGCAAACATTCCTCAGAGATTTTGGTCCATATTGACATGATGTCATCACACAGTTGCTGCAGATTTGTCGGCTGCACATCCATGATGAGAATCTCCTGTTCCACCACATCCCAAAGATGCTCTATTGGACTGAGATCTGGTGACTGTGGAGGTCATTTGAGTACAGTGAACTCATTGTCATGTTCAAGAAACCAGTTTGAGATTATTTGAGATTTGTGGAATGGTGTGTTATCCTGCTGGAAACAGTCATCAGAAGATGGGTACACTGTGGTCATAAAGGGATGGACATGGTCAGCAACAATACTCAGGTAGGCTGTGGAGTTTAAATGATGCTCAGATGCTCAGCTCACCAGCAGCCTGAACCACTGATACAAGGCAGGATGGATCCATGCTTTCATGTAATTTCATGTAATTTAAGAGTCTATAATGACACACTGTTTGTATCAATGTAAATGAGCTCTAGAGGTGGCCATGGGTGATTTTTGTGCCTCTAAATAGAGCCAAGAGAGAAGTTTCCCCCTGATCTTGTCTCAGTGCTGAGCTAAGCTACCGGCAGATGTGACAGCGGTATCAGACTTCTCATCTAACTCTCTCCAAGAAAGCAAATTTCCCAGGATGTCACACTTATAGACCAAGAAATTTAAGTTGACAAGTGAGACAAACTTGAGCCTGAGTTAATGAAGTCATTCTGTTACTGTATATGTTGTAAAGGTTTACCATTCAAATACACACGTCCCACGCATTGCTGTGCATGCCAGCCTGCGACCAATATAGCTGCAAGCTTTAGTCACATGACTAAATTGAATAACGAACGTCACACAAGACCACTAACAGCAGCCCTCAATTCTAGGGTTCCTAAAAACCCTACATCAGCAGGACAGGCAACAAGAGCAGGAT
>VUQS01012869.1:3610-22901 GCA_015108495.1 Heterochromis multidens
CTGTATTGTAGAACAGACGCAACAAACTGCTTGCATGTGTGAACTATTTCTCCATCAGTTCCACTCTGTCTGAGCCTCCCACTGCCAACATCCGACCCACCCCAAGTACTCCATCTCCTAGCAACAAGCCAAGTCCCTCCCCTGGCAGCAAGGCCACACCTCGTGCCAGCATCCGGCCTTTGGTAACCCTGGCAACTGTCCCCATTCCTACACCTATGGCCACAGTAATGCCGACCACACAGACTGACAGCCAGGAGGGTAAGAGCAAGAAGATCGTCCATCCAACTATTTTCTTCCACAAAAAGACAATTGAAATAAAAGGAGATCTCCGTTAGAGATGTGCTTTGACATTGGTAATGGTCACATGGTGAAATCATACAAGTCATGTGTCAGAGTGAAATGTGTTTCTCTCTGCAGTGCTTATGAATACATCAGCTTCTGTACACTCTACCAGCTCCAGTTTAGTAAATGCACCCACCTCCATAACTCAGCCAAGCAGCACCCAGGCCACAGCTTTTGTCCAGCCCACTCAGCAGCAGGCAGCGAGTCAGGATGCAGGGCCCAGCATGGAGACAGAGCGACCATCTACATCCTCCTCCTCTCTGAGTGGAACAGGTGAGGAAGACCATCAAGCCTGAAACTTTACTCATGAAACACATCAACAGGAAAGAAACAAAAGATACTGAAAAAGATATCGAAAGTGTTGAGTTTTTGTTGATGGCTAAACTTATCTTAACTGATGTAATGGTGTATTTCTTTGACTAAAGCAGCTTCAAAGCGAAGCAGAGATGATGATGAGGAGGAAGAAGAAAGCAGACCAGAGAGCTCACACATACCTCCAACCACAAAAAAACTACGACTCAAACCAGCAGTAGCGCTGCAGGTAAACACGAAAAGCCATATCCCAAAAACAAACATGTTGTCATTCACAACCTGTTAGTTCTAAAGTATTATCTTGTGTTGTGTAAATGTAGTACTTGACACTGATTAGACAGTAGATGCTAATTAAAGACAAGTTTTTAGACATCTTTGTAGTTTTCAGTTCCTTGTTGTGGTCTGCTCTCACTTGTGAATGAAGAGTGTGTAATCCACTGCTTTGAATAAACAGTCCTGTTCTGAACTGAGCAAAAAACTTTTGATTTAAAAGAAGTAAAAGTTGTATCACCCTTACAGTGGTTGAGGTTGTGTGGGAGTTTGTCCTAGCAGACCTGTTCCAGACCCACCTGACTTTTGCAAACTGATCAAAAGGCTGTGGGGAATTTAACTGATGTCACTAAGAAAACCTGTCTATTAGATACAGTAGGAGTTTCTTTAACCTGTTGTGTCAAGCATAAATCTGTCTTTAGTTTGTAAAACCTCAAAAGCTTGGCACTACATTATATGCTGTAACAGGACTGTTTTCTTGTGTGTTTTTTTTTTATTTTTTTTTATTTAACTCCAACTGTGTCACTTGGTATGTTTCAGATGGAAGGTGATGAGGAGATGGAAGGAGAGCTGAGGGATGAAGGAGAACAACAGGATTCACCAGATGACAGTCAGGTCCGTTGTCATTTCAACCAGCCTGGTTCAAGAAAATGTTTTCTTATGACCTTAGAACTAAAAGGTAGTTGTTGATAGTTGATAGCTAGGTATCTGTGCTGATGTCTGACTGCAGAGATGTTATAAAAACAGCTACTTTACATGATTTTGCTACTCATCACTGGCCATTGATAGTTTCTTAAATTGAACAACAATTAGGCCTTTGGTTCAATTTTCCAGTGCCAAGTTACATTTAAATCTTCTAATGTACAACATGGTGAATAATTCACGTTTATAAACCATATTTCTGAAATGGTTATAACATGCAGTGGTAGGCTGTGATTGCATCTGTGCTACATATCTTGTTCAAAATACTGGATGCAGAGAATATCTACCTCAAACACTTGCGTGATTCTAGTCACAATATTAGAATATAAACTACAGTATTTGTGCAACTGAAATGCCTTGTTTAACATTTCTGCTTCCCCATGAAACTGATGTCAGATTGTTTGTGCATGCCCACAAACAGCCACTAGAACAAATAGGCCTGGAAACGTGTGTGATATGTCCCGTGTGAAATTCGTATTTGTTTTTGGGTGTAGGAGCTCCCAGAACAGAGCTTCCCAGTCTTAGTAGGAGATGACAAGGAAATCGAGGAAGAGGGCGTATCCCAGTCTGTTCCCACTGATCAGATGTCCTCCCAGGGCTCCGCTATCATCCGAGATGTGATTGTAATCGACACGGACAGTGAGAGCCGCGAGAGCAAAGAAGGGGAGGAGAAGCAGGAAGGTGAAGAGGAAGAGGAGGAAGACGAGGAGGAGGTGCTGCTGCTTGTTACTAACTTGTGCAAATGTTTAGAGTTTTGATTTAGTGTCATGTGTGAACTTCTAACTTTGCCTGTCAGTATAAAGAAGAAGAGGAGGATGATGAAGATGACAACGATGCTGCTGACAGTGTGATGAGGGGAGGAGAGGAGAGTAATGAGGAGAGCAGGGAGGCCGAAGAGCAGAGACAGGAGGAGCTGACAGAAGGCACTAACACTGAGGACACTGAGGACAGTGTGTGTGGAGCATCCTCAGGCTCACAGCACCCCAATGAGCCGGTGCCCAGTGGTGAGCACTAAGGCCAAGGTGTACCTGAATTCATGCATCCTCCTTTCAAAATCACATAACCTGACATACTCGTCTCTTCCAGGTGAAGGCAGCAGTGATGCTACATCAGAGTCCGACCCCCCTAGAGACCCTTTACACCTTCCCCCAACCTCTTCCTCTGCCCCATCTCCTTCCTCATCCTCCCTCACACCCCGGATGCCACACACACGGAGGCCCCCACACGCACTCCCACCTCGGCTCTACATCCAGCCTCCTGCTCCTGAGCTGGGGCCCCCACAGACACAGGTAATAACCTAACAGACATTTCTTCTTGCTATAGTTTTTTACCATTCAAAATATAAGTTTAGAATTTATCCTATTATTTGCCAGTCATTCTTTACTTAACAGTGTTTCCCAATGACTTAGATTCTATATGTATCAGTGGATGGATATGTGCAGGTGTGTATGTTTGTGCAAAAGGAAGCATGCACACATGCTTAAACAAATTATATAGTACTCCAACTCCACTTTCTTGGACTGCAGCTGGAGACAGTAGTCCTCATCATGCTCTGCAGCCTTAGTGAGCTTTGCATAGAAGCACCTGAACCAGTTCTTCACCACCTGCAGGCTCTGGTTAGAGTAACCACTAACTTGCAGAGGATCTCTGGTGTAGAACAAGGCACACAGTCACCAGCTGTGGAGCTGGAGTCCAGCATCTGAATTATATTGAGGACCATCACAACAGCACCCCGGCCAGTGTGTTAGCCACACAAAAGCACGAGGGCTGGTTAGCTGCAGCTGAACTTTCAGAGTTGTGGCAAGGGAATTGTACACTAGTAAACTAATCATGGAGAATACCGGAACTCATCAAGAAGCATTCTTCTTGGTATTTATTTTTAGGCCAGATGAATGTGTTTGAGCCATGGCAGCACAGTCTGAAAACAGAAAAAACTGTTATATAAAACTGGCTGAAGTCTAAACACCAGTCAACAAAAACTGATTAATAACACCCATCAACAGTGAACAGTAAAATATTTAAGTGGAAATATATGTGGGAAGAAAGCAGGTTTCATTCCAAGCCTTGAAGTCTCTGCAAACTGATTTACTCTGACAGTAATGATGTGTTTTAATCAGAGACAGTCCTCTCAGCTGCGCAGACCATCAGCAGGACGTGGGCCTCAGCTAACTCCTGGAATAGGCAGTATGGTAAGAGATGTGTGTTGTATATTGGACTTGGTTGATCATATTATTTGTGTTCCATTTTGGTTTACTGTGGATCATGTGTCAGAGTAAACATACAGACTAAGTGTGTCTGTGTTTTGTCAACAGCCTTTTTTTGATGATGATGACAGAATGGTTCCCAGTACTCCCACTCTGGTGGTTCCACATCGCACTGATGGTTTCGCTGAGGCTATACAGTAAGACACACACACACACACACGTACACAGAGACTGTCTTGTTTAGACAAAAGAATTAAAAAAATCTGGCTCATAAATCCACCCAAAGTCTTATTGAAAATAATGGTGCTCTTGTAAATTCTGTATGTCGTCAGCGTAGTCAGTTACAAACTAATGTGTCACAGCTACATAACAAGGCAGCGGTCACATTGGTGATGGTGTACCTGGCTGCATTATACTAAAAAATGTTCCTAATATTTTGTTTTCATGTACGAGGTGTGATTAAAAAGTTCCATGAATAGCCCTAAAAAAATCTGATCTTCTCTTGTGCACCTCCAGAGGTCTTCCATCATGGCTGATATTTGTAGATCACTGTATCAGGGCCCCATTATACCCACCACATTGGTTGCTTCGCACGCCTCTGTGACAACATCACACAGCCACATCCATTTATGCTCACCGTTATGGCACAGGTACCCGCTGCAGTATTCTCCTGAACAATAGGTCTTGCAACTAAGACAATACCTCCACATTAGCACTGGTATAGGAGGAGAAGTCATCAAAACTGGAAGCAAAGAAATTGCAGAGGAGTTTTTTTTTTTTTTTTCTTTTCACAAAATCTCATTTTCAAACTGTTGCAACATATCCCTCTGTATAATCTGTGAATCTCTGAGCTTCTGTACTGATATATCATTAAAACGACAGTTAAAACTGACACGATTGTACACTCGTGTCTTTAAATCTGGCTTCTGCGGTAGCGGCAGAACATGTCAGGTTACAAAAATTGAGAGGTGCGCGACTGGCAGAAACGGCGGCTAGCATCAGCAGATGTGATGTCAACTTTGTCATACGGTGCCAATCGCTGGGAACTGGACTTCAGGTATAATGGGGCCCTAAGACTCCCATTCTGTCTACCTGCTCTTGTGCTTCTGTGATGCATGCTGGATCTCCTCCAGTGTGTGATCCTGCAACTTTACTTTCATTTTGAAAAAGAGTATTAAGTTGCAGAGAGGGTGAAAGGTGACATTTGTGTTTGTCACCTCAGGATGTTACAGTACAACTCATTGACCGTCTCACCCCACCTGAAAAACTCACAGTGGAGGACTGTGATGATGTTGCCTTTAGTCTTGGAAACTGAACTATTTAAAAATATTTCAGTTGAGACCCAGCTTGCTGCTGATGAAACATAGCCTTACTGTTCTCAAGTGAAACATGCAGAGAAGGCAGAGGAGACTACAACAGTGTGCTGCTAAAAACGGAAATGCACACTTTGACATGTATTGAAGCAGATTTTTTTTGGTCCCCTCAGCTCTCCTCAGGTAGCAGGTCTGTCCACCAGGTTCAGGTTTGGACCCCCTGAAGATCTGCTGCCTCAGAGTTCAGCCTCACACTCTGACTTGGGACAGCTGGCCTCTCAAGGAGGTACTACACATGCACACTTAATTTTAACTCATGCATGCAGTCTAATTCTCCAGTTAAAACACTTAATCTTTTGTGTTGTGCTAAATCTGTGTGTAGGTCTGGGTATGTATGAGTCTCCTCTGTTTCTGGCTGCTCATGATGAAGATGGAGGAGGAAGGAGTGTCCCCACCACACCTTTACAAGTGGCTGCACCGGGTAAGAAAAACACATACCCTGAACACAAGATTTCCTCAGTTGGGGCTCTCTAGCACTTGTATTCCCTGTCTCTCTGCTCTGTCAGTGACCGTCTTCACTGAGTCCCTGCCCTCAGACAGCGGTGACAACATGGCATCCCAGTCGGTTCCCATGGTAACTGCCTCCACTGGGATGGCTGCTGCTGCAGATGATGGAGATGAGGTGTTCATGGAGCAGGACGCAGAGGGGTGAGTTTTTAATATCTTTTTAAGTTTTCAGTTTTAAGTTGCTCAGGATTTGCATTCAAAGGACAGGTTTGTGCTTCTCAAAAAAACATCTAAGCAGGAAACCCCTCACATGGTAGTAAAATAAAATAGTGAGAGAAGTTTTAACTTTTATTTCAAGCATGAAATTCATATGGAACCTCCTCTATGAATGTGTATGTGTTTCTAGCCCTGGTATGGAGTCTACCCTGGAGAGTCAGACAGACATGGAATCAACAGGACAGCAAAGTGATGATGCATCACTGCCATCTACCAGCCAAGACCCTGGTAAGCTACTCTGTTTACTGACTGATATCCTGATCTTAATAGCAGCATTCTCATTTTAAACTATCAACCAGTATTTCTGGTTAAAGTCTCTTTGGTTATGTCAGTTAGTATTTTGACCAAATATACTTGACATGTGAGAGTAGTTAACCCTGGTTCTTTCCATGTTAAAATATTGCGTAGAGTTGTAAAAAGAAAGGTGATGAAAAGATGTTTTATTTCCTTGACCTTAAAACTGTGACCATTTTGGTAATATGATGTCACACCTGCCAATCAAAGTGACCAAGGTGGTTCCCTTTGGAAACCAGCCTCAAGTGGCCACTAGCTCTGGAGGTTGCCATGCTTAGTCCATATACAGTCCATAGTACAAACTCAAAGAACTCATAATTGCTAAGAACAACATAATTATTATTAAATAAATAGGAATAGTTTTAGAAATAGAAACATTTTTACTTTTCACGGATAATCTCTGCTAAATTCACCACTAATCTGACTTTTTTGTTGAACCCCTCAGCTAAAGGTTTTCCTCGTTGTTCAAATGTGCATGAACTCTTGTGTGATACTTTTTTCTGTCTTTGTTTATAGACACAAGCAGTATGACGCAGCGTCGCGCAGTGGCCAGTCAGCCTCTGATAAACAGCCTATCAAGCAGAGGACCTCGAGGAGTGAGACTAATCAGCCGCAGAGGTAAGGCATCAGACAGGACTGTCCTTCAGGAATGGCTTTTAACCTCTACCTGAAGGTGATAATGTAGTGTACACTTACAGGACTGACTCAAGTCATGTAGTTTAAATGATAAAGCAGTTTATTGAAGTGCAGTAAGCAGAGAGCAGCATTACACTCGGGGAACATGAAGAGTGACAATGTGGAATCGCACTGATGACCTCACACAGTTTTTACAAACTCTTTTCTCCTCGTCTTTCTCTAATATTTCAGGAACTTTCTCTCGAGAAGGGAGGGGAGGAGGTCTGGGAAGAGGAGGCATCGCCTAATGATGATGTCACCAGTGATGGCTCAGTCATCTTATCCAATTAAAACATAAACAAGGCAACAAATTTCAAATGTCAATACATTTTAGTTCCACTTTAAATCACACTATTACAGGAGAAATCTGACAGCTGTGTGTGTGTGAGTCCTCTGAGATATGAAAGGTCACACTCTGTGAGATTTTAGTTATGTTTCAAATGTTTTTGAAGTGAGTCCTGATTGTGTAATTTTGTTAGTTTCTCTGCTCTTTGGATGATAATACATGTGTTTTAATAATAAAGTGGAATAATGAGTAGCAGCGATGTTGTGATGTTTTGTATTAATAAAGTGAATGATAATGTCATTACAATGGGGTTGTAAATTGGCAAGAATCTTTTGACAGGATGTAGTAGAGGACATAATGAATCCGTTAATCAATTATCTAAACAATGACAAAATATTTGTCAAAAATTCTGTTGAAGAATTTATTAAATAATAACATTGCTCAACATCCTTTGCTTTTTTGTTTTATAGCAGAGTGGAGACCATGATTGGAATCAACCAATTAACCTTTTAATGAAAATAGCTGTGAATTACAGCTTCATAAATCATAATGGTTGGCAATTCTTTTTCACAAATAGTGGACTGGTTTTGCAGGCTATGTTGCTGTTCATGATGGGTAGAATACCTCCTACCATCTTATATGGTTAAGATGTGTAGAAAAGTTGTGGATGGGACTGTTAAAATACCAGAACAGGTCCCCTATCTCCCCTGCAGTTTCTTAGAAGTGTTTCTAAGGACAGCGCAGCCAAACTCTGATGGAGTTGGCTGGTTGGCGAAGGATAGCGTTCTGGCCAGCCATGTTTGCAGAACTGGTTGCCACATTAGCTGGACTGAGGATGGGCAAAGGTGCAAGGGCTGCAGATGGATCAGGCTTGGCTAGCACCGGCAGGTCGCCTGAAATCTGGACACTGAAGAAGAGCGCTGCAGAGACAACAGAGCAGGTGTGAGTTTAGCTGCCTCACATATGCAGTATATAAGGCTAAATGTAATGTGGTTTAACTTTTTGAGTCCTTTACTTTGATTTCTTTTTCTTTTTTTTGTTTCAGTAACTTTAGGGCAGCAGACCAGACAATAAATATGAAATTAACATGAACTTGTACCACTGACCACGATCTCATGATGGTGGTGATCTTCCTCCCAGTTCGTAAACACTGTTGCTCTAGTAGTCACATTTTTGTATTTTAACACAAACCAGGTCTTGTTGCCTAAACTTAGCCTAAGGCTAATATGGCAATGGTCTTGGCAAACTTGACATGAGCCAAGGTGTGAATCAGGGTGTGGTTCATTACTGTCACGGGGGGACAAGGTGTGAGCAGGGTTTGAAATCCCTGGGAAGGGATCTCAAGTGTAATTTATGGTCCCGCAAGTCTGTCTGTCTGTGTACACATTTCCACTGGGACTGCGAGCATACAGGGGTTTTCACCCACCGCAGACACACTCCCCTGCAGTCCTCCAAAATCCCAACTGTGCATTGCTGGAAGCGGATGGTGTATGTGTCTGTCGAATGTTGATTAGTTGACAAGTGGGCCGGAATAGGGAAGGGAGCAAGAGCATATTTCACCGGGAATAGTCTTCTACGCTCTACTATGCTCTTGCTCTTACCACAAAAAAAAACAGTATAAAAAAAATTAAAAATTAAAAATACAGCATGAAAAGCACAGATAGTGGCTGCAGTGGACACTTTTCATTGTTTAACACTCTTTCATTTCAGCTTTTTGTGTGTTATAACTTCACTCTTCTCTGCGGCTGGCTGCCGGACCAACAACAGCACAAGCAAGAGTGGCCCACAGACTGCTTGTACCACTTTGTACACTGCCTCCATCTGACAACAGAGCTCTTTGCAGGCAGACAGGCAGTCTCTGCCAGCAGACTATAAACACGCTCTCCCTGCTGATCCATAAATTCCGCATAATGAGCCATGTCTTGATTCACACCATGGTTCATGTGACTCTCAACAACTCATATGATTACAGGATGGGTCACCAATTCTCGGGAACACTTCAAATGGGATAACCCCACTAGGGATTAATTAACTGGGATTCTCCATCAGTTTTTAGAACTCTCAAATGAGAGGTGAAACAACATCACGAAGAAGTCTACCTGCCTTTATTTCAAGTGTTTAGGATACCATGACCTGAATGGGGTGAATAGGGTCATGGTATCCTAAGCACCAATCTTCTGATTAGTAGATGACCTGCTCTACCTCCTGAGCCACAGTTTTGGTCTTATTCCTGAATTTAAAAAATAGTTCATTATCTGCTAAAAGCTAGGTTCATTAGCTAATTCACTTTCCAGGTCTGAAAAGTGAAGTCAATGCAAAAGTGCCTTAAGCCTGCATTCTTTCTAATAGCCAACAGGAGGCGACTCTTGATATTGCAAAAAGATGTCCAATTGTATCTGTATAGAATTCTATGGCTCCCTTGCTCTCTGACCTCAAACACTTTCCTGATGAGTTTATATGGTCAGTCACTAATTTCGAGTCATACTAAATATAACATAAGTTATAACAAGTTTATTTATAAACTAGGGGATACTCATTGCCTCACAACTTTTGATTGGCATGTTGTCAGCCAATGAGCATGACGTCTGATTTCAAAAAGCTAAGGGGGTGAGAGGCTTCACAATACTAATTACTGGGTGATGTCATGGTGGCTAGGTCCATCTTTTTTATGCAGACTATGGACTAAACCAAAAAAGTCAAGATGATGGTTATAAAGTAAAAAACAAATGCACTAACAGATCCTACAACGAATACATATTATAACTTTATCTCCATCTACACTCCTATTACAGCTTAATATGTATAAACAAAATGCACTGATGATGGTTCTTACGTCCAGAAAAGACGAAGTGATGGTATCTGCCACTCCCCTGAGGGCTGGGCATGGACAGAGCAGAGGTGACCGGGGTGGGGAATCCGTTCAGAGACACTTTGATGCTGATCTCTCCACTTAGAAGAACTCCTGAATGTGAGAAATAAAAACAGCACTGTTTGAAAAAGTCAAGGACCACTCATTCCAGGATAATTAACAGTGTATTAGTACCTCTTTAAATGCAAAAGGAACAGAATGAAAATGCTTTGTTGAGTCACTAACCAGCATTCATGGAGTTTCTTGGTTTCTTGCTGCAGGAAGGAATGCTGCCTGGTGGGAATGTGAAGCTTTGCAAAATTTCTCCTAGTGGGCAAACACGGAGAGCTATCATTACTATAGATTCATCCATCTATGTTTTTGTTCAATTTTATATCAGCTTACATATGTTGTTTAATTATGTTTATATTTAATCTGAGCTCAAGGGTGAATAGTTTTGAACACAAGTGAGTAACACAGGAGTTGAGCCTTCAAACTTCTAAAAATCGTGTTATCACTGATCACAGCTGCAAACCTTTATATTTGTCAGCCTGAATGGGAACAGTGTTCAGTTTGGCCTAATAAAGGTCAGAATCTGTGGACTAAATTTGTTGCTGTATCTCCTCCCATAGCCACTGATGTCATTGGTTCCATCTTTGGGACCAGCAATTTTGTGGTGGTCTTTTTTTTTTTTTGGTTACAATGTGTGGAAACAGTCTTAAATTGGGCACTGGCATCAGCACCATAACAGTGGAAAAGGGGTATGTCTGTCATTTATTTTGTGTCTGTCTGTCTTCCTCACCATTCTTAAAGAAGTACACAGTTTCTGGTTTGATCCTGGTGGCTGGCACTGCCAGCGCAGCACTGATGCTTCCTGTCAAACCTGGGAATTCAGAGGCCAAAGGTTTGGGGTAGCCCGGCTCCATTATCATGTTCCCATCTAAACGCCAGTATTGGTCACCCTGGAGACAAAGAGTGCTTAATACAGGCAACCTCCAGACAGAGCTTTTAGGACTGATTTTGGATTATGATTTCCCCTTGTTGTATTCATATAGCTAGTTGCTGTGAAAGCTCATGATATAAACATCCAGTATTTAAAACTATCTCCACTTTCAATCTGGTAAGTAATTGTTGTATTTAGTTTAAAAATAAATCAGAACTTGACCTTTTAGCACTGAAATCTTTAATCAAAAGGTCCAGGATGATGCCTATAGATTATCTAGATAGAGGTGCTATATTAAATGGCTCAGCTGATATTCTTCTACACATCCCAACTGGCACATCTCATATAGAGTGCATTGATTGAGCAGTTTTAGATAATTGGAAGTGTTGCATAGAAAAACGTGCTTGTGTGAATGAATGAAGGAGGCATGTTGTATAAAGTACTTTGAGTGTTCAGGTAGAGTAGAAAAGTGCTATATAAGAATCAGTCCATTTACCTGAATGACTGAGAACCTAAACAGACAATGCTATGTGAGCTATGAGACTAAAGGTCACAGCAAAAAATATGAAACTTGCAAAAGAAAAACATCTCTAGGAGATGTTACGGTCAAATGTTTACATACACTCATCATGGGCTTGAATGTCATGGTAATTTTAAGCTTTAATGAGTTATTTGAACCGTTCTTTTTCCAGGGTGCCTGCTACAATTTTAGCCTGCTCAAAGTTGCTTTGCATGTGCAAGCTGCTTTGCAACCCATTTCCACCCCAGCTCCACATTTCATGTTGTGCACAGACTAATCAATGTCATCTTTTGATGACTATGTTCTTCTGTGCTATTCTCTCCAACTCTGGCCTTGCATAACTGATGCTGTGATTTCACTAATAACAAGATCCATTTTAGACATTTAGCAGACAAAAACCAGACTGAATGAGCTGAGAAGAAAAGGTGACATACCAAAGCAGCTGTAATTGTGATACTGTGACAGATTCGAGTGATATCTATACCTTGATAATGTAGGTGTTTCCTTGGCAATTGGCACGTGTGAAGATGGTGTCGATGGGAGATGAGACACCCAGAATATCTGTGATACTCTGTGGATGACCCACTGAGCGGCTGATGGGGTCAATGGACCAGAATAACTCGCCTGCAACACACACACACACACACATACATATCGGGCTTGCATGTCCTATAAACTTTAAATCCATCATCACATTACACAGTAATACACAGATCAAATTTTACATCACTGTTCAGGGAGTAACCTACATGGCTAAAAAATGGGGCCAACATCTAATTGTCAAAAAACTCCTGCAGTTCCTGTAATGGCCACTTATGGTCAACTCCAAAAGTGAGTCACTCCCCTCAGACTCCTGTATTAGAACACCCATCTTTAAAGCAACAAAAAGCATGTTCACAGCTTGGTACAAAAATGGTTTTGGCATCTGTTTCCTCCTTTGTGGCTGCTTTGATTGATAGCTGTGTCCACACAGTCAGCTGTAGCCACTACCTGTCTGCTAGGCTTCACCTCTGCTGCTCTTTGTGGTGTGGGTGCCTTTTGGAGCATTTTAAATGGAATTTCTGACAAATAATAAGGATATTTTATCAATCTGTTACTTAGCACTAATTAGCAGATATGTGAATCTGTACACACATAGAGTTAACTGATTTAGCTTTATTTAACTTAGCTTGCAAGCATTTTTAGAAGTACAGTTACTTCTGGCTCCAAAGAACATGGAAGTGACTAAAAATGCTAATGTTGAGGCTTCAAAATGCAGAGCCTTGAAAAAAATTGGTGATATGATGGCTAGATGAATTTTTCATATACAGTCTATAGCTAATATGCTAACATGAATCCATATTAGAAGAACTGGTGCATGGTGCCAACAACCTGTAGTCACTAAACTTTACAACATAAATTAGGCGAGGATATAGTTTGTCCAGCAGAGCTACAGAACACATTGACCCTAACCCCCAACCTTCATTTGAAAATCACAACACTGACCTTTAAATACCAGAATGGTCCCATTAATGAGAGCTGTCAGTCCATTGATGGGAGAATCACTGCAAAGTTCAACATCAGCAAAGGGCCCTACACACACACACACACACACATTTTTTATATGATTTAATAGAAATTCAATAAACACAGATACAACCACAGAACAACTTCAGCTACTTACCTGTTCCTGGTCCTTCAGATCCTCCATGCCCCAAACCCTGTGCTACATCCTGCAGGGTGCTGGGTCTGGAACCTAGTGGAACACTGAGACCTGTGAAAACAAAGCACTACACTACTCTATACTGTAGTATTCTGGGAGTTGTTTTTCTTTTAATAAACCTAAAACAGTTACAAAATCTCAGTTCATCTAAAATTATGAAATAATCTCTGTCAAATTAACCTTGACTAAGCACAGATGGAGCAACTCCCCCAGGGGACAACACTAGCTGGACATCCAGTTTACTGCCAATAGCTCCAGGAGCCAGGGGGTTCATCGGAGCACCACTGCCCAGAGACGGAGCATTAATGATGGGCAAAGATGACCCAGGTGCTGGTAAGTATGGAGCTCCACTGTGAGAGGAGGGGATCGACATAGGCAGCAGGCCAACAGGCATGCTACTCACACCTACAGGAGGAATGAGGGACATTACCTTCCATTAACCAAACTTGGATTTTATGAAATTCAGAAAGCAATGTTAAGAAAGAAAGAAAATATTCCAAACCATGTTGTAGCTGATTGGTTGGTACAGCAGGAGGGGTGGAGCCAGATGAGCCAGCAGTCAGTGAGTTGACGAGGCCTAAAGCACCCTGACACTGAGCCCCAAGGTGCTCTGGGCAGCGACCTCTCCCTACATACAAACGTCAACAAAATTGTGGTAATATAACATTATTCATTTTATAATAAATGGATAAACTGACTGACGCTGAGTTACTTTTTGTTAAGGAGCTAATCATGGATTTAGCACTGCTGGTATTTTGTTAGTTTTGGACAGAGTAAAAGCTGTTCCCAAAAACAGTATTTATGTGTAAATATAAATGTTAAATAAAATAAATAAATTCAATATTAGAACTGCATCTACCTGTGAAATATTCCTCACTCTCACTGTTGGAAGATTTCCTGTTCCTCTGTGATTTTCGCTTTCCTGAGGAGGAGAAAACAGAGCAGAAACAAAGAAATTAGATACTAGGAACTATAGGGAAAGGACTAGAAACAGTCTTGTATTGATGCTCGTAGTAAGCTCAACTGGTGTCTGGCATCAATATAGTTTCCTTTCAGTATCTTTATTGTTTACACTTCTCTGAAAGTCCTATTGCTCGTGTTTCAGAAGCTGATTCTTTATTTCTCATCAAATCATGCTGACTATTTTTCAAGTAAAACTTCCTAGGGTTTATTGTTATAAGTACAAATGCTTCCTTTTAAGTAAGCAAAATTCTCCTTGACTCATTTTAGTGAGCAACAGGAGATATAGCAGTGATTAAAATTCCAGTTGCAAAGCTACAATAAGTTAGCAGTGATGGCTGCTGACCTGAAGCTGTGGCCCTTGGAGACTGGAACCTGCCACGATATGACTCTGGTGAGACTGACACAGTGGCATCTGTTAATACAGAAAGAGTGATTAAAGACAATGAACTAGACCATCTGCGCAAATTTCATTTGAGATAACATTTCTTCTTAAAGTCCTACAAGTTCAGATTTGTTGTGAAGTGGAACATTGTGTTGTTTCTGCGTAGCTGCAGCCATGGTTATGGGTACTTACTGCAGTGCAGTTGGTAGTCATGGCAACATGTGTTATAGAGGATGCACAGTGGATCACACTCGCACAGTTGACCTCGCCTGAAGATCTCACCACAGCGACCCTGACAGGACTGGGCTGAAAATCACACACAGAGAGAACTATGTCATCACAGGACAGCACGCTGGTTTCAACTGGCCTGAAATTTAAAGCCATATTAGTCAATTCTTTATTTTTTACCATCTAAAATAATATAATATATTGCCTTTTTGTATCACACATACATTCCTATAAGTACATTTCATTGAGATAATAAGATATTATATTCAATAGAAACTTACACAAAAAACCCCAAAAAAACAACACTGTGCATTTATGTGAAGGTCCAACAGATATACTGAGATAATAGCTGGACAGAAGCTGAGTGCCTGTTAGTTACAGCAAAATGCAACATAGTTTTTTATGACGTCGTTCATCTGCCAGTATAGTGGATAACCACATTTTGTGTTTGGAAGGTGTCAGTGTTGGACCTGTTGTTCTACTAAAACATTATATTGGTCATTTGAAAGAGCCTATGTTAGAGTTCCTGAAACAAGGAGTGTTTCCACATTAAAGGAACAACAAAGTACCTTTCAGGAGGCAAACACAGCGGACTTACAGCCAGGAAGCTGGTATAGGAGTCTTGTCTGGGAGCATTTTTAAGTTCCATTTTCAGTAGTGGTTTGTTTTGATTTAGACACCAAAACTATGTTAGGGTTAGGAAAATAGACCTTTTTACAATTTTAAACACATTTTAGAACATTTATTTTTTTAGATTAACACAATGTTGAATTCCACCTCATCTAAAGGTCACAATTCTAGACCACATTTTATGAATGACCTTATGTTCTTCAGCTAATTGCTAATCAACTGAGATTTAAAAATGTCAACCAATTTAAAAGAGGCTAAAAATGTACCACTGAAACAATCTGTGTCAATTAAGTTGACGCAACTAGATGAAAAGAAGAGTTCTTTGAAAAGAAACCTCTAAAGAGCTATAAAATCAACAAACATAAAAAAAACCAAGAGGTAAAGTGTAACTAACTGGCTAAAAAGAAAAAATAAAGCTCTTTAAGAACAAAACAACTAGCAAACGGAGGATTTATGTTTCCATAAAAACATTTATAAGCAAATAGACAAAAGAGGACATTAAGCTCCATAGGCAAAAAACAAACAAACCCACAACTAGTTGTGTTCAATAGGAATTAATGCAGCACACAACACAAGAAAGACAACAAAGAAAAAAAAAACAAAAGATCCATAGAACCCATAACAAGCTTGAAGCTTTTAAAGAAACACAATCATATTTTTAAAAAATGGAGCAAAAAGCTTTTAAAGGATAAAAGACAAACTTAAAAAAATAACTTATAGAAACAGATAACTAAAAAGAGGGTGAAAAAATGTATTATTCTATGCTTCATGATCATCTGGGTGTGTTAGTATGAGTTAATCTAACACAACAATAGTAGATTTATTGCTTATACATCTAGTATTTTTTTCTATTTTCATTTATCTTTGCTGTATCTTATTACTCGTCCACATAAAGAAATGGGAAGGAATTTTGACACATTACAGGTGTAAAGACATAGATTTTTAAGCTTTCAGTTTTAGGACGTTATTGGTTATACATGAACTTTTCTAGCAAGCCAGTGTATTTAATTTTTTTTTTTTTTAAAGAACAACTATTAAATGTATTGTTCTTTATCTTATTGTATATGCCTTACCAATGGTGCATGTAGCCTCAAAGTCCTGGCAGCACTCTTTATGTTGCTGGCAGCTGAAGTCACAGTTACAGTGCCGGCCTCTGGTGAAAACCTCACCGCATCGACCTACACAGCTGCCTGAAGATAGAAAAAATGTGACTTAAGTAATACTTTAATTTCCATCTATTTTTTAGTTGTTATTGGGTTCAATATTAATAATTAGATGTTACTATATCTTCATTATTAAACATTTTAAGGAATAGTAGGTCTGTTATCTGAAAATATTATCCATACTAGGGACATTATTTAACATTCTTATTTGTTATGTGCAATATGATACATCCAAAAGCAGGATAAATGTATTACTGCATATTATAAGATCTCAAAGATGCATCAAAGGAATCAGGAACTCAGTGCAAGGACTTGCCAATGTAGTGATTTGGTATTATAGGTACATAACTAGATAATTGTACATACACAAACATGGTATGCCAGGTACATAATTAGAGAGTAGGGGATCTTGGCTGCATTAGTGAGTGGATTAACAGACAATAAATATGTACTGGAGAAATTTTAAACATCACAATTCCTAATAGATGTAGTATAGGCTCACTACAGTAAAAGGCATTAAAAAAGCAAAAGTACAATATGTAGATTAACAGGTTTAAATACAAATATCGATGCATACCTGGGCCAGCAGCAGCAGAGGTCATACCAAGCCCAACCAAGAGAAGCCCCAATGATATAATCATCATCACCATCATCTTCATCTTCATCCAAGACTCACGGTAAGCAGAAGCAGATCTGACCTGAACAGTGACAATAAAAGTGAGATAATCAGTAGTTACCTCCTCAGTGTGTTCCCTCTCCTCTTCTACTCTCAGTCTGTCATCTATTGGTCTTATATACGAGACAAAAGCACCACACTGACAGTACACCCACAGACTAATTAAAAACTGCCAAGATGCATTTAAACTTCCTACACTGTCAGTAAATCGACTCCTACACACAGTAACCTCTTTCAAGACATTAAGTAGAAACTAACTAATTAGATTAATTCCTCCAGTTACATAAATAATATTTATGTCTCTGAGAGAAAATGTGTCATGTGGCACTTTGACAATAAAAAGAAGCACTACATCAGAAACAATGTTTATATTACAGGTAACTTAACTGCTAGCATTAGTACAGAATTTTAGTTCCCCCCACTTGTGAGTATGGTTCTGTGTGATACCACTCCTACCTGGTGACCTTTTGGCCACATTTTCCCAACCAACCTACTTAAGGAATGAGGTGCTTGAGCCAAAACTGATGTCATTTAGCTTTGAAATTTTTTGTGGTGGATTTTAAATTGTTCAGCTCAGTCAGTGGGTCATAAAAAGTGTCTACATATGGGTGACTTTAAGAAGGAGATGAATGGAGGCAAAGAGAAGAAATGAATGAGAGTGGTCCATCTGGTGAGGCATTTACTAAAGTTTGATATATATGGACTGCATCATTTTAGATTTTTTTTTATCTCTGCTCCACATTAAGACTAAAAAGACAAAGAAAAAACCTCTGCAGAGAGGCTGGATAAAAAGTCAAGGGAAAATACATTGAGGCCAGACACTATAAGAGATGAGATAAAAACAATCTTTGTTACTGTATGCGCAAAGATGAGCTCAAACAATCAAAGTTAATCAAAGTTCACTATGTATGAAATCTGATCACAAATTCTGTTGGAATATTCTGTGATTGACAGATAGGTGCAGAAGTTTTTGGCCAAAAGATACAATTAGCTTTGCCTCTGTATACCACCACAGTGAATTTTAAATCAAACAATCAAGGTGTGATTGAAGTACAGACTTCAAGCTGTTTAACCAAAGTATTGCATTAACTTTGAAGGTATTACAACCATTTTTATACAGAGTCCCCCATTTTCAGAGGCTCAGACGTAATTGGACAATTGACTGATAAACAGTTTCATAGCAAAGTGATGAATGTTTCCTTGCTATTCTATGATTCCAAGCATTGAACTTGCGTTTGGTAGCTGCTCACTGGAACTCACAATATGAGGCCAAAAGAGATGATGCAACTGAGGGAGGCCATCATTAGGCTGAAAAGCCAAAATAAACCTATCAGAGAGAGGGAGCAAAAACTTTACGAGGGGCCAAATCAACAATCTGGTAATTCTTAAAAAGAAGGAGTGCACTGGCTCAGCAACATGTTGAGGCCTGAACAACCACAGAAGACATAAATTGGATGATGAATGAATTATTTCCTTATTAAAATGAATGAATAAATAAATAAATACAACTTCAATACATCTAGCCAAGCCAGAAATAATCGTGAGGAGATGAGGTCAAACTACTGCAACTAGTAGTTTGTGCAAACTGCTGGTTACACTCAAGAACAAGAGGGCCAGATTAGACTCTGCTAGAAATAATCTAGAAGGAGAGAAACATAACAAACATGGCTGTTAAACATGGTGGAGCCAATATCATCATTCAGAATCAGAATCAGAATACTTAATTAATCCCTGAGGAAATTTTGTGGTCACAGTTGCTCCAGGACAGTAAGAAAGTAATTAACAAGTTAATATACCAATATTAAATAATTCAATATAATACAAATTACAAAATATTACAAATAGCTCTAATAATACAATAACTCAATAAATAAATATCCTAATATATTACAGAAAATTAACAATAGATAAAGTTGAATTGAGGTGCCCCTCTTATCATACTGCCTTTATTATTTTAAGGGTGTACAGTTGTTGCAGTGTATACTTGTGCTTTAGATGGAGGAGTTGTACAGAGAGATAACCACAGGCAGGAATGATTTCCAGTGTCGTTCAGTG
>VUQS01012870.1:7117-23022 GCA_015108495.1 Heterochromis multidens
TTATTAAGTGGTGCTGAAGGTTCTACAGTGTCTTAAATTGACAAGGCCGAGGTCTATTAATTTCTTGTTAGTGATCATGATTGACTACAACTGCTAGTTTCTCTTTGCCAGCATGAAAAGGATTTGTTTGACAGCACTCATTGAATTGACCAATATTCAGAACAATGGGAAAGTCCAAGGAACTCAGTGAAGATCTATTGATTTGCACAAGTTGGTAAGGTCTCTTGGAGCCATTTCTCAACAACTGCAAATTCCAAAATCATCAAACAATTCCTTGTAAGCACAAGTTATTCTGATGTGCCACTACGTTGCCAAGGTCTGGAAGAAGACCCAAACTGTTACCCTCAAGTGAGAGGAAATTGGTTAGGATGTTCAGGAATAACCCAGGAACTACCAAGGCTCAAGCCTGCCATGAACTGGAAACTGCTGGAACACCAGCGTCACTGTCTACAGTGAAGCAATTTTTACATCTCCATGGACTGAGAAGGTGTTGACCAAGAAAGAAGCCCCTGCTCCAAAATCAACACCTTCAGGCTCAACTGAAATTTGCAGCTGCCCAGATGGACAAGCCAAATGCCTTCTGGAGAAAAGTTTTATGGTCAGGCGAGACAAAGATTGAGATATTTGGCCACAATAACAAGAGGTATGTTTGGAGAAGTAAAGGTGAGGCCTTCAAACCTAAGAATACTGTACCAACTGTCAAGCATGGTGGTGGTAGCATCATGTGCTGGGGCTGTTTTGCTGCCAGTGGTACTGGTACATAGCACAAAGTGTATGCAATAATGATAAGGGAGGACTACCTCCAAATTCTTCAACTTCACCTCAGATCAACAGCTAGACGGTTGAACTTGGACACAGTTGGGTGTTCCAACAGGACAATGATCCCAAACACATTAAAACTGGTTTTGGAATGGATAAAGAAGGCTAACATTGAGCTTCTGGAATGGCCTTCCCAAAGCCCCGACCTCAACTCTACTGAAAATTTCTGGACTATGCTTTAAAGCCGGGTCTGTGCCAGGAACCCAACCAATTTAAATCAACTCTACCAACTCTGCTGAGAAGAGTGGTCAAACATCCAGCCAGAATTATGCTAGAAGCTTGTTGATGGCTACCAAAAGCATCTGGTTAAGGTGCAACTTGCTAAGGGATATTTAACCAAGTATTAGTGGGGATGTATGTATACTTTATACTGTATGTATACTTTTCACCCTGTGTGATTAGAGAAAATCCAAAATAAATTCAAGCTTGTGCACCCAATTATTGTTTTTTTTTTAATTTTTTTTTTAAGTCATTTAAGATGTATGTTGTACAATCATTCCACCCTGGAACAAGAACAGTTCAAAGAAATCATTAAAAGCCTAAACGTACCGTGACATTTATGCCCATGATGAGTTTATGTAAACTTCTGACCACAGATAGTCTTGAATTGTCCTAAATACAATTTTTTAATAAAAGGCATTAAAAATGATTGATTTGTCTTAAATTTAGTTTGGATGTATAGTAAGTGTTTTCAGTAATTCCACTGTGAAAATTAGAGCATTAGAATCATTAGAGCTAAATTTTTCCTCTTCTACAAAAAATATGTATTTGGCAGTGACACTGTCTCATTAAGGATGCGCTTTGAACTTTGATTAACCCTTTAAGTCTGTTTTTGTGTGTAAAGGTTTCGACAAATTAGTTAAGAATAGTGATGAGAGTGAAAGCCGGAGGTGGGTAATGCTTACCACTGAAATTGCGCTTTTGTTGAAGCTCTTTCAAACTTGGGATGAATGAATAGCATTTCTCAGGCAAGATTTATGTTTTTGGTTTTGTTGTTTTTATTAATTACTGATGCATTTGGCCAATACTTGTAAACTCAACGGAATATTGTAATTTGACTTTACTGCACTTTCGAACTAACTAATAAATGTGTTTACCTGGAAAGTTTTTTACTTTTGATGCACATTTCCATCACAGGTTTAGTCTTAAATTTAATTTGAAGTGGTAGAAAAAGGTCTTAAGAAGTCTTAAATATGACTTGCTTATTATATGTATATATATATATATATATATATATATATATATATATATATATAATATGTGTGTGTGTGTGTGTATATATATTATAGTGAGCGTAAGTGAAAGTCAAATTTAAAAAATAACAAGTATCAAGACACCTTCTACTGGCAGATAAATTTACAGGTATTTTTTCATTTTTCAGCAGATAAAAACACTGAAGACTGCAGCTGGCTGTGATATCACAGCATGCAGCCTCACTTGATTTGAGTTTCTAGCTTTGAATTCACACTCTTCTGTTGTGTTCTAGTGGCAGAAAGTGTTAGTTTTACAGTAAACTTCTGTTACATGTAAGAGAAATATACCACATTAAAGTGCTTAAAAAAGCAATAAAACCAACATGTGGCCAGTCAGCTGTGCAGCAGTTTGCAGAGCTGAGTTGCCTTCCTATGTGCAAACCATATGGAAAGCTGTGCAGGGTCGAAGCAGTAGACCTGTGAGCCAAGTGTAGCAGGTTGCATAACAAGTGCTAATTTGGTTAGCTGGAGCTGATGGCGGCTGTAATTCTCCAGCACTATGACAGCAGAGCTGAGTTAGAGAGAGAGAGAGAGACTCCACAGGCTTCCAGCTGGATAATACAAGCTAATAGCATAACAGGCTTTTGCAGAATAAACGCAGGCCATGGCCAGAGCTAATTGTGGTGTTCATCACAGCCTTTTGGTGGTGGAGCATTGCTGCTAAGATGACAGTAAAGAGGTTAAGCAGCACTGTAGCCAAAATGCATATTATGGCTTAATTAAGTCCATTTTGATACCCATTTGTTACTTTGATCCTATTCTCACAATGAGACTCTGGAGACAAATTATAGTCACATAATCACAAGTTATTAAATTTAGGAAATAACTCAAAAACGTCAGTCAGTCGACAAATTCTCTTTTGTCCACATGCAATCAAAGAGAGGTCAGCAAAGCTTAGTTTCTTGTGTTTTGGTTTAGCATTACACATCTGTGGCTGACAGAGCATGCTATGATAATTTGAGGATAAAGGATGGTTTTAAAAGTAAAAGCAGATGACAGGGCTGCTTTTGAAAAATGAGTTATTTAAGCCATTTGTAGCTTAAGTGTGATCTTGGTACAGACTTAAGATGAACAGTTGATTGCAGCAAAAACCACCAGTATTTGTAATTTCTTGACATGATGAACTCCCTGAATGACAGATGGTGCTTTTATTCATATTCACTAATTTGTCACGTGTGCACATAACCTAAAAAGACATGGGCTGAATCTCACAATTTCACAAGAAATTTGATGCATAATTGTGAACATTGCAAATTGCAGATGGGCTGTTTTTGCACATCTTTTGAAAGACCACAGTGTGCTTATATATGTGATTATATATTTTGCGATTCTGGCCAGGATTATGAGACTATGTGGCTAACTTGTGTTATGCGGTTGTATACTGTAAACCAGCTCTGAGCTCAGTGTAGCTGTGGATGTCTGTGTTACCATAGAGCTGCTTAGTAACAGAAATTAATCACAGTCAGGAAGTAGGCCGTCTCTCTGTGTGGCTCTCATTGACTTTCTGTGGCTCCCTCGCACTCTTCCCTCTCTCTATCTAACAGACACTGTGTGTGTGTGTGCTTGGTTACCACAATGTCTATTATGCAAATAATTAACAGTGAAACTCTCCATTGCTAACTACAAAGTTAGGCCTTAACACAATTGCCATGGCTCTGTAGGTGCAAATATGTGTGTCTTTGTTTTTGCTGAAAGCAAAGTTCAAGCCATTTTGGGGCTCATTGTTTATTTTTTTTAAACAGCCTCTAGAAATTATTTGCATGTTCTTTGCTTTGAGAAGCTGTTTCCAAAAGGGAGAAAACAGTCCAAATGGTTAATGCAACACCAAAAGAAACATTTAATTTTTCACTGTATTTTACTGGTGCTTCAGTGTGCAGCTTACTGTCTTGGTTTGTTCTAGTTCAAGTCTTGGGAAAACTGGAGATCCAAAGAAAAAAAAAAGTCTGTTTTTCTGGGAATATTATTGATAAAACTCTACCCTTTCACTGCCCTGAGTAAGTTTCCAGTGCACAAACTGAGGTGGATGACAGCCACAGGATTTTTATGTCATTGTGTGTGCGCAAGAAGAACATTTGTGCTTGCATGTGTGCTTGTGCAATTCACAAAGGAGTTGGGTAGAGATCAGCTGTCCATCCCTCCTACACAGACACTGACACACTCTGATGCACACACAAACTGACAAATGCACACATATGCGCAGCTATCTCAGTGGTGGCAGGTGCATGTTGAAGTGCTGTGTGGTTTGAGTGTGCTGCGTCCAACTGACTAAGAAGGCTCCTGACACACAAACAAACACACACACACACACACAAAGTAACAGCACACAAAGTAACACACAAATCAGGGGGAAGAGCCAGCAGATGTTTTGGATTTGGCCGCTGACCAAAAAACTAACTTCTTCTTTTTAGTATTTTTCATTTGGTGCTCTTGATTACAGTAACTCCACCCACACACACCACAAGCACACATTACAACTGTCTTAACCATCTTGATTTGGTAGGTTGGACTCTTACACTGTAGTTTATCATGTTAAACTTTAAAACTGCAGCATGTTGCATTATAAACATCAGCATATCTTTTTGAAACTGGTTGAAGCACTTGTGCTGCAGACTTTTGGTCACCTCTGTCCATGCCTAAATAAAGATGCACCAACCCATGTTGATACTGAGTACCAATCTGATACCAGTTAAATGAGTGACTGTATTCTTTACTATGAGGAAGCGATTGGGAATTTCTCTTTTATCTGCAAGGCAATGTCCAACTTGACTTTGCTTTCCGGACTTTGTAAAACAAAATGTAACAGACTTATTAAGTCAAGTAATAAATGACAAGAGGACCAAGATTAATACAATAAATAAATGTATGTATTTCATTCACCTAATCTTTTTTGCACTAGTTTCATTTCAGCTCATATTTAGAGTCTTCCCTGCCCACAGCTTTCATTTCGCACTAGTTTCTCCTTTCGCTGCTCTCAGTCTCGCTGTGAGTGCACCTAAACACAAACACGGATGCACATGCACACGTGTTTAGGTGAAGCTGACAAGAGGCAGGCCTGGTGAAATATACAATAAATGATTCCTAGACCGAACATTACAAGAGTGGGAGCGCGAGACCAAGCTAGTGAGTGGCAGAGAGCGAGCGAAAGAATCCTTCATTGGACCTTTTCACTTGTGTCGTTTAAAATGACCACAGTTTGCTGTTTAGTAAAAAATTACTACATACATATAAAGAAAAGCTGTTGGTGTTGCAGGTGTGAAAAACCTCCAAACTGTTGACCCTTTTCTGTTAGCTATAATAGCTCTCATGCTAGCAACCAGTGCACTGGTGCTGATTCATGCTTTAGTAAACACACAACAACATAGGCTTGAATTGCCTAGATAGGCCCAGTTGATGGGTCACTGATATTGGATCAATGCATCCCTGTGCATATTTGTTTAACACAAGTACATCAATGTTAGTAGCCTAAAATTGCATTTACCTCAGTATTACAGAATTTTTATTTGCAACTAATTATTTATGTCAGAAGTGGCAATAAACAAGGTCACAGTAACATTTCTTCTCAAGAAATTTTGGTAAAGATTAACAGCAAATTACAGTAAAAAGAACTGAGAACTTGACTTCTACAGTCAGGGGATTCTGCAATTCTGTTATGATGTTGCAATCGATGTGGTCGCTTCTATGTATCTCCCATCTTTAGGGCATGAGGGGTTAAATGGTCACTTATCTTAAACACATAATTTGGACTTTTCCTTTAATTTGCCACCTGTTTTTACACTGAGGTGGGAGAGAGGATGTGATTCAATACAGAGAACATGTGATGTGTAATAGTTCCTGAAAAAATGAGTTTTTACTAGATTACAAAAGATATATGAGTGGGAGGGTGACTGAAATCAAGTAAACGGGTAGGCTCTTTCTGTCTTTGCACAGCAGTAGGACACGTGACCTACACTTTGGACTTTATATATACACACACACACACACACACACACACACACACACACACACACAGAGTTGTCTGCAACATGAAAATGAAAGGGCACGCTGTAAAATGCGTCTTAAATGTCTGATTGTTAGGGAGGGATTTAAGTAGATTTCCACTACACTTCAGCTGTTCAAATAAAAGGAGACCAGTTGTTTCATGAAATAGGATGTTTTTCGAATATGAACCAAAGCCAGTGGGAACTCGATGAACCTGGACCAGCACCATACTGTTCCAGGTCAGCCTCACGGTGTGAAAAAGGCCTGAGAGCTCTCGGAATCTTCCTCCCAGGCAGGGTCATTGTCTGGGAAAAGCTGCAGGTTTCCTTGTTATTGTGAGCAGGAGTGAGATTTCCAGCTTAACTGGTGGGTGATGATTAAGGTTAAATTCTGCTAAATCATTTTACCCTGTAGAAGTCAGTAGCATATTTAGCAAGCACACACTCTTACACATTTGATCTAGGTGTGGCCTGCATATGTATTTGATGAAGGGTTGACTACTGTGGTAAAGTGAAGTGAAGTGATGTGTTTAACTTAAGTGTGCCTCATCCCTGGAAACTGATAATTATTCATTCACTTTAGCAACTGAATATGATGTCTAAAGAAGTTCATTCAGTAGTCACACAAAGGTTTCACCAGTGTGTGTGTGTGTGTGTGTGTGTGTGTGTGTGTGTGTGTGTGTGTGTGTATGTATGTATGTTTTGGTAAGTTTTCATCCTGTGAAAATATTTGTGCTTTATGTTTCTGAGAAAATAACCTGGATGATGTCACCAGGGTTGTCTTAACTCTGAGGCTGGGGAGTAAACATTGTTTTACAAAGCCGGGATTTTTAGGATCTAAAATTTGAAAGACACATTTCTGTTTACACCTTCACATTCATACACATTACATTCATATATGTTAATTTGGTGGACTGGACAAACTAGTGAGGAAAGCTGGCTCTGTATTTGGAGCCAGACTGGACACGCTGGGGGACGTGGTGGAAAAATGCACACTAAAGATGTTAGAAGCCATTCTGAACAACTCTGATCACCCACTTTATAACATCTTTATGGAACAAAAAACCATCAGTACTGGAAGACTCCTCTCTCTCCATTGTAAAACGGAGAGATACAGAAAATCATTCGCACCCACAGCCATCAGGCTTTACAATTCTCATATAAATAGCAGATGAGCTGTCAGACAAATGAATTTCCCTCTGGGATCAATAAAGTTATTCTTATTCTTATTCTTATTCTTATGGCTTATCTACAAACAACATGACATGTAAAGATCACAGTGTTACATAAATGTTACATAAAACAAAGCTAATATTTATCTTTGTTATTATTTTATGTGTCTTTCAGAGATTACTGAATGATGTTGCCATATCTTTGTGGATGTTGACCCATGATGCTTTGCAAATCAGGTAAGTGGAATCTTTAAATTAAGATAGTGTTTTGTTTTGCTTTTTTGATATATTCTTTACTGTCACATGTGATACAGACAAATGTGTTTTTAAACAAATAAGGTATTGTTTTATTTGGGAATGCAATGGAATTCAATACAGAAATTTTTACAAATTGGCCGGGTAGGCAAAATACAGATTCTATAAAACAGTTTTATTTTGTTAGGTTTTTGTTTGTTTGTTTTTGTGCCAGGGGAAGCAAATCTCTATTGTAAAACACAACTGACCTGTCTTTCACCTCTTCATCACACTATTTTTATCATTTATCCAGTGCAAAATTGGGCTGTTACATCAGATATATTGACCACTGACAATGTTAAATTCCAACTTACTGACATTAGTCAGCAGTGCTGATATTGGCCAGTGTCAATGTTAAACCGGTATATCTGCACCTGTAGTTTGATTTTCTGTTTAGAGAAGCTGTTTAGAGTTCCTTTCGTGGTTTTTAAAGTAGAATATAAGATTTGGTTTAAAAGGTGTGTTATAGTATCCGCATGTGACCAACCAGACAGTGAGTCCGAGAGTCTTTATGGACTACCCTGTGACTAGGTGGATTCATCCGAGGAGACACTACACCACAGTGCACCAACTATGCGTAACCCTTCAAGCAGACTTAAGAGTACTAGCAGATTTCATAGTCCTATAACAGGACTACTCGGCCACGGTGTGTGCAGCTGTGCGTGTCAGAGTATAATCACCTCCTAACATGGCAACTTGCAGAGTAGCAAATGCAAAAAACAGAGTTTTCAGTTTCACAGCACTCATTCTGCTACTGTGAATTTCAGAGCTTCACTTTAAGCTCTAAGAAAAGATAACAACTTGAACCTTCGGCTGGGATCATAAAAACTTAAAACATGAAACTAAACCAAAAGAGCCACCACTAGATCAAAGAGGAGGAACACTGTCGGACTTTATTTACAACACTGCATAGAAACTGGTTCCCTGAAACTGCAACAACTCATAAAGCAAAACAGGGACATCCTGACATAAGAACAGGGAAAGTGAAAACAGAAAGATGTGTGTGTGTTTTAAGTGAGGGAGACAGTTAACCTGGTAATTTTTGTGTGAATATGTGGTACCTGTATGTGTGTAAAGCTCTTGGAGCTTTAGCCATTTGTAAAATTACCTCTTAGTGTGTGTTTGTCTCTTTTTTCTGACTCATTTGACTTGTGCATGTGTGTGTGTGTGTGTGTGTGTGTGTGTGTGTGTGTGTGCGTGTGTTTGCCATCTCTCTTCATGTAGAGCTTATTATCCAAGCAGGGACAATGCTTATTATGCAAGTGCTGAATGTAATAGTCTTTCTCTGTCACTCACTGGCTTCACTGTTTCTGACAGACATCTCTTTCTACTTCAGTTTTGAAAGGTTGTGGACTTGGGTGAAGTTTGAAAAACAGAAAATAGTCGTCTATGAAAATGTATGTATTTTTTTTTTTTTTTTGTTCTTCTTCTTGTTCACCAAAAATTGAGGAAAATATTGTGGCACCCTTATGAATTTGGGAAAATAGTGTATAGGGAGTATATCTATTAATGTGCATTATATTATTAAGTCAAAGGCATTCCCATTGTAGCATTTCCCATTCTAACAGCACTGACATTCCTCACTTTGCTTAAAATTTGCAGGTCTTATTACGGTTTTTTGAACATCTGCACATAAGCAATTTAAGTTTCTGAAAAGTGCTGTAACTACTAATAAAGTAACACATTTTATACTTGGACTGTTGTATAACAAATGTAGTAGACTGTAATGATTAGTATGTTTGTAAAAATAAAGAAAACCCTCCATAATTAAAGAACAATAGCTCATGTAAATCATCCAGTACCTAGAACGATTGTGAGTGAGAGGAGGGAGGAGTGTGTGTCTGTGTTGTGGGAGGAGACAGGGAGGAGTGTGCATATATATATGTGTGTGTGTGTGTGTGTGTGTGTGTACGTGATGGGGGGAGGGTAAAACGAGAGCGCGAGGGGGAGGGAGATAGAGAGAGAGAGAGAGAGAGAGAGAGGATTTGTGGCATGTAGTTTGTCAGCTGTCATTAGAGGCAGATGACACACACACACACACAAACATACACACACACACACACACACAGGAATAATCTCACAGAGAAGAGAGGGGAACTACAAAACGAGTATATGCTTGTGTGGCGTGCGTGTGACTGACTCTGTGTGTGTGTGTATGCTGTGAAAACCAGTGTGTTTGCCCGGCCGGCATGGGATGTTTAGCCGGCTCTGGACCTGTTATGGACTGTTTTAATCAAAGCAAAGGTAAGCAACACTCAGACTCTGATCTATTTGATTCTGTTTCATGCTGACAACAGATTAAAAGGCAAAGTCTATAAGGTTGGTTGACACCATATATTTAAGAATAAAACTCTTTTTTTTTTTTTGCATCTAACTCAGCTGATGACACTATTAAAAAGAACCAGTGTAAACAACCTTTAAGAACTTCTTAACATTAATAAATTAGAAGTTATGTCCTGTTTTAAAATACCCGTCAACTACTCATGTTTTGATTGGAGATATCTAAGCTAATGTTTATTTAATTTAAATGACAAAAAATGCGATAATTCGAATGAACTTTATGTTGTATTATCCCTGTATTTCTTTATTAGCCAACGATGAGTTTTGATGCTCACAGTAGGTGTGACTGTCCTAGTCATACTTGGACTTTGAGCTGTCATGTATTGTTGTTGTGGTTTTGACACAGTGTGTGTGAGTGTATGTGTGTGTGTGTTGCGATGGGAGTGGTTTTGAATGATTGGTCACACACACACACAGAGTGCACAGTCAGCAGGCCTGAAGCTGTTCTGTCACCTGAGGTCTAACCAGCCAACTGTTTACTCAGTTTTCTGCGCTTCAATAACAACTGTTGGTAAAACTCACCCAGAAAGCAGCAGGTTCACTCTGTGTAAAATTCACAGGTTTGTGAAGTCGCTCGACAAATGCACAGTTTCATAATGACAGGCTCGCAGTTAAAGATAAAAAGGGAGGACTTTTTAATAGCCTTAGCTAGTGAGGTGTCAGTTCAGTCTTAATCATTTTAACTAATTGCCAACAACAATTTTTACACAGGATATTAAATTTCAGTGGAGTAACACTAAAGAACCTTTTGTCCAAGGAAAGTGTACCTGAATGTTTTGTTTCCAAGTGAACATAGATATCCACATCTGAAAAAACATGACTTCTTTTCTCACAAAGGCACACATACCAGTGTGCCTTTGGTGTGCTTTTAGTTGGCCAAAATTAAGCAATGTTAGAGATTAAACATTGAAGAACAACTTTCAGAAGCAAAATGCAAAAACCTGGAGTTTCATGAGGTCGCTGAGCTGTAACTGCGTGTTAATTTTCACACAGACACTAGCTGCTTCTGCTGATAAGTCACTCAGTGAACTGAAGGTGGAGTTTGACCTCTAGGCCAGTAGAACAACATTAAACTCCTGTGCTATCTCAATCTAGGTATTTTTGCTTTCGTTTTGTGTGGCTTTTTTTAAAGTTGTCTGTCTCACTGGTGAATTTCTCATCGTTGGTGTGCTACAAAAAGTGATTTATTGCTAATTGCAAAGAAAAGCATTCAGCATTTGGTACAAGTGCACCTTTCTGCCACCTCATTTTGGGATTTAAATTGAATTAAAGCGGGAAGGTTAGTTTTGAATTCTGCATATGTCTTACAAAGAAGAGGGAACACATCACTCCAGACCTGGCAACACTGTACTGGCTCCCTGTATCTTTTAGAATTGATTTTTTGTATACAAGCGCTCAAAGGTTTCAGACCAGCCTACATCAGATTCCCTGCTGCTTTATGTCCCTTCACAAACCCATGCTTAGATCACCTACTGCTGGCTTTCTGACTAACCCAAAATCACACCAAAAATGAGAACTGGAGATGCAGCCTCATTTTCAGCTAATATCCTACTCAGTGATATTAGTGAGGCAAGCTCTGCTGAAATATTTAAACATCTCTTTAAAACATATTTTTAACCAAGGCTTCTCCTTTCACAAACTATTATGACACAGTGCCTTTGGATGTTGTGTTATCGTTATCGTTAACTTGCTTGCTCTTTCATCAAACTTGCATCCTCATTTTTTTAGTGCTGCACATGTTGCATGAAAGGTGCTGTACAAGTAAAAGCACTATTATATTGCAGTATATCGTCAAATCAAAAGAACTTTGAACTGTCTGTGTTTATTTTCAGTTGCTTCAGAATGTGTACCTGTTTTCAGACATGTCCTGAGTTTCAAACCACTAGCCCTGTGCTGTGAACTAACAAGAAACTTGAGCTGAGAAGATGTAGAAATCATATTTAGGAGTCCAGATTTGTCCACCACATGATGAGAGGGAGCAAGTGTCATTGACATTAAACAAACCCTATCTCTCCTTCTGTGTCTCTACAAGCTTCATATGCTCTGATATTCTGCATTTATTTTTTCATGTATGTAGGATTCTGCATGTTAAAGAGTCTGATTTGGAAAACATATGTTCTCCTTTGGTGTTTTTCCTAAACTGTAGTGCTGAGTCCAGTTGTTTTTGTTCTGTGCTGTTAAGCATTCACTCATTATCTGTGTTTTCAGCAGAAACTCTTTTGTGTGTGTGTGTGTGTGTGTTTTTTATCAGCATTTTTGCCCATGTAGAAACATGTTGGTTTTGTTTGTGTCTTTATGTGCATGCATGTGTGTGCACTCACAATTGAGTTAGCATCCGGGCAGGCATGTTCAATGGTATTGATTCCTGTCTATAATCGATCATGCTCTCACATTACATGAAGCTGCACATGCAGAGTAATGAGCAGCTGCTGGCTATCTAGCCAGCTAACAAGCCATCTGTGAACAGTTTATTTAGAGTTATTATTTTTAATGTTCCTCCATTTTGATGCTATGATAATTACTCTGGTGTTTCTGCACTACACTTGCATCAGATCATCTTTCAATCAGTCAGCTGATCTTCTTGGATTTCTGTCAATGCAGTTGAGTTTTTGTGTTTTGCTATTCTTCTTGTTTCCTTTCCTAATTTTAAGAGAATTATATAGACAGAGGTGTGTAGAAGATTTAGTATTAAACTTTAGTTCTAATTAGAACTAACATTTCTAATATATTAGTAACAACAAGATGTTTCTCAGCTTGATGTGATGATGATATTGAAGATGATACAAAAATGAAAAGGTAACTGAAAGAAGACAGAATAACTGAGCTAAGGTGACAGGGCTAGGTTGGTGGGGGTGACTATTTAGACACAAAAAAAAGAGTATTGGTTGAAGTGAGCCAGTTTGTACAGCTTGGTTTTTATGGGGACTCACCTCTCAGCACACAGAAAGGCATTTGCTTTCCATTCCAGCACAAAAGCGTCAAAAAGTCTTTGGAAACTTTGACACTTAAATAAAAAAGGTCTGGGCGACCAGGTGGCAAGAGAGGTAACTGTTTTGTTCTCACAGTGACCAAATGTTTAAAACAGGGTTGATTGCCTGACAAGCTGTGTGTTTACGTGTAAAACTGACTTTAGGGATAGATGTATACTGTTGTCAAATTTCCATCCACTACATGGGTGTACATTGAGGGTATAATGGTTTTCCATGGCATTTGGAAAGACACAGCACCGTGAAAGCCAGAATATGCACCAACGACCCTCTCAAAGCCTGTCCAAGTGGTTTCTTTTTCTTTTTCTTGAAGTGCAGTATTTGTTGTGATGTTAAAAGAAGAAAAGGATGAATTACAAAAAGAGAAAGTTTCAGAATATTTCAGTTCCTTGTTCCCTTGCACGAAGAAATATTGTGCAAGAGGTCAATTAGCTTCCTAAAACTGTGTGTAATTTACCATCAAACTCTACCATATTTATTAAGTTGAACTTAAATTTTTGTGAAAACATTCTGACCTGTTACAGTCGTAAACATGATGCTGTTGGATAAACTAATTTGGACTTCAAACAGGATGTTGATTGAGGTGTAGTATTGTGACCTGAAGTGTTAGAATAGCTCTTTAGCTATATCCATGTGTGTATTAATGTTAGCCATACTATGGACGATCCAGTTAAGCTGAAAGGCTTGATATAAGCAGGCAATGAAAAAGCTTATCTTAAATAATCTTTTTTTAAGGCGTACTATGACATCTATGTGAAATATACATATGTCACATATAGAGAGCTGAGCATTCACACTATACTAGTTGATGTGTTATTTGGGAAGTAAATTAATGGTAGTGGTAGGAAATGTGTGCCTAGAGTAGAGAGGATTTTATGCTTCCAGGTGAAATGCATCCTATGTGAGGTCAGACAAATAAAGGAAGATTTATGGTCCCACATTGGTGTGTGATTGTGTAGATTTCTGGCTACATCACTGGTTCGCAAACTATAAACCACAGCAGGTGGGGCAAAAATGGCCAGGGGAAAAATGTGGAGTTAAACTAAATTCACTGAATATGATTTATGTAGGACAAATAAACAAAACAGAGTTTGCTGATGCTATCCTGTCACTCCTGCCTCCTACTTGACTGAAATTCAACTTCAGTCTTATTGTTTTGGAGTTTTTTTTTAAACAGGTTAGGGTTTCTTCATGGGCTGTTATTAGGTTAAATGCTGCTTTTTTGAAAGTTAGCTTGAGCAACAAAAGGGTAGAGTTTAGGGTAACATTTAGTTTTATTACACTACAAATACCTTTTTGTATATTATGGCTTCAGTCTACACTGCAGCAAAGCTAATGACCAACAACAGCAGCCCACATAACCGGTTGTTCCATGTATTCTGACCATTTCCCTAAGTGGCAGCAGCACGTGTGCGTGTGTAAAGCTCTGCACAGCACCTGTGCATTATCATGCTGGAGCCATGGTGTAGAATCTGTCCTTTTTGGCACATATGTGTAGCCTAACTGGTAACTGGTGTTTGTGCTCATTAGGTTGTGTTAGTTGAGTTAAACAGCTCATTGTAAAGTCTAATATTGTTTGAATATTTGCTGACTCAGCTCTAACGAGCCTCAGGCGTAACAAAAAAAGCAGCCATACCAGTTCATCCACTGCTGCCCTTCAATGCATTTGTTTTGTGGCACCTCTCTCTAATAAATCAATAGCTATGTAGTAATTTTAGGTAGTGGTTACCTCATTGTAGAATAAATATTTTAGCTACCCAGAGAAATAAAGCTAGATATGCAAAATACATATTATCACCAGCAACAGGCGATTAGCCACCATCCATAAAGCCACCTGCTCAGAGCAGCATCACCGTGGCACCAAACAGCCGAGATGTACATAAAGAGATTGGATTTGTTGACGTGGACACGCCAACACATAGAGAACCACAAACACACTCACTGTGCATATGTTGCAGGCCTTTCAGTGTGGGAGAAGCCAGTGTTCTTAATCCAGCTACAGCAGGGTATTAAATCTACTTTATGTTTGTGTGTGATGGGAGGGTTCTCTGGCTTTTAGACAGCAGCCTTAACAGCTTAGACACCAAAGGGAGGGGGATCCCTGCTACCAGTTACCGCTGTCAAGCCCACTGCTGTCTGATTGCTAAATTGATCCCGATTTTTGTAATTTAGGGCTTTGTTCCTACACTAGTAGTAGGGAAACAAGGCACTAAAGTACTAGTCTTTAGCACAAATATTATACTAGGCTGTACTGCATTTGTACTTGTGACTCCTCTTCACAAGTTGCATTTATAAAACATTAATTATTCAGTTTTATTGAATAATATGATAAGAAACTGAATCCTAAGGATCAGGCAAGAGTATTAAGTATAATAACTAATAATAATTACTAATAGTACTACCTGTGGTGCTTGATCAGTTCACTCAAGTATGAAAATACAGACATGTATGTTAATTTATCATGTTATTTTTTTAATCTTCATTATATCACTGTATATGGTGAGATCCCAAAAACGGCTGTTCATAAACACCAAACAAATGAATAATAAAAACATATATTTATTGTTCTTCTTCATTGTAAGCTACATATTCATTATATAGATAAGTTTATCTTTATTAATGGGCTACGTACCACAACCCTTTAAGGTGGCAGTAATTAAACCATTACTTAAAAAGCCATCACTTGACCCAGCTGTCTTAGCTAATTATAGGCCAATCTCCAACCTTCCTTTTATCTCAAAAATTCTTGAACGAGTACCCCAAAAAGCTGAATCTGTTCATCTGGACGTAGCGTTTTTAGTGGGAGAAACGTTTCGTCAACTTATCCAAGTGACCTCTTCAGTCTCAGCTGACTGCAGGATTCCCCAGCCTTATAAACAGTACTTTTGCATAATGACCGAAACTAACACCACTGACTAACAATGGGCCATAAGGTCAGTTTCATGATCATTAGTAGGCAAATTGTCATGACCATTGATCAATGGCCATGAGTACCATTCACAGAGATTGGGGAATGGCTGCAATCACAGCATTGTAAGATGATGACAGATGTACCCTTAGGCC